>JAJMJC010000012.1:0-261561 GCA_030563545.1 Entelexis stigmatis
GTTCGTTCACATGCTTTTTCACCAACCGACACATACTTACCATATTGGGCGTGCACATATGAGGGTAGGGCTACGCGAGCTTCTTATCTTAACGGCGAGAGGAGGGAACATTTCCTCTTCATTGTCAAACATTGAGCATCGCCACGACGACAAAAAAGTCTAGAGGTTATAGCTCAGTAGCGAGCGCAGTGGTAGCCGCTGCACGGTACTTCATTGGGTTTTGGCGAACCCCAGAAGAATCAGTGCGCGAGCGCCCTACACCGTCCATGGACAGCGGAGTCCACAGACGGGATGTTCGCCTCCGAGCTGCGGGGGTCTGTGAGAGTCCGCTCCCGTTTCACTGGGTTTTGGCGAACCCCATGAAGCGGTAGAGAGACCAGCAAGACCGGCAGCTCATATGCCTTCACTTTCTGGGTCGCTTGTCTTATGCGCTTTTGCGTCTGACAGCCTAGGATGGTCAGTGAATGTTGCTCTCGCACGTGTTGTACTTTAGCATGACACCTGTGCTGCAACGTTGCGGTTGTTGTCCCGGTTGATGAAGGCATTTGGAGTAGGGCAGGTACTGGGTGCTGGCCAAAATGGGCACACTGAAGATCCCGGTCGATAGCGAGCCTTCATGGTTCAAATCTTCCGGTAGATATTGAAGTTCTGCCATCTGCTGTCACAGCGGTAGCTGCCCTACCGTAAATCTATGTAGAGTAGACGGCTCGGGGACTAGCCCCAAGCGTTTTGGGGCTACTGTCCGGCAGCCCTATCCGAGCGTGGGAGTTTGGCGTGGTTACCTCTCTTGAGGCGACCTGCGCAAGATTTCTCAGCTACTCGGTCGAAGTGAGGTCTGGGGAGCGCGAGTAGTCTGTCACGGCAGCTTGAGTTGGAAGGCATGGGGAGTACCCCCGTCACCTACGGTCCCTTCGGGGACCGGGTGCGAGTTGACCATGCTCCAGCTACAAGTGAGCCGTGTACGACCTCGGAAGGAGCATTCGGCGTCTCTGTCTCGGCCGAGACAGAAGACGTTGAATAACTCCCGGTCGCGGCCTGTAACGAGGAAGTCTGCTCGATGGCACTGGAGACTAAATATACATAGGTTGGCAGTACATCGAGCCCGGGGACTAGCCCCGTGTGCTTTTGGTGGGAGGGGGGGGGGCTGTGTCATGGCCTACACCACCATGGGGACCGGGGTATAGGGACCTCATGTCACGGCAGCATGAGCTTCGTGACCCACTGGAGGGAGGAATTGTCACCCTCGGCCCGTCGCTCGTCGCCAGCGGCAGCCTGCCACCGCAGCGCGTCCGGTGGCGATACATCCGGGCAGCAGGCCCCCGGGGTATCTCACTAGGTAGGTACTCAGCAGCTTGGTAGTGGTGAGGTGCGAATGGTGCGAGTCTTTTGTTGCGGTGACTCAAGCTGGGTGGCCCGAGAAGAACAGCGTCACCAGCTTGCTCGGCGAAAGGAAGTAAGCTGATCTTCAGTGCGCAACAGTAGCGTGAGAAGCGTGGACGGAATAACCCAGGGGAGCGTACAGCGCCTCAATGCTGGACAAATCGCAGCCGCGAAAAGCACACAGGCGGACTGTATGATCGGCGGGCTTGCATTGACTTAGATAGCTGTGTTGATAGCGGTCCCAGGGACTAGCCCTGGGCATTTTCGCAGGCCGTCGCACGCGGCTAGGTCGTGTGGTGGCAAGGAAGCGCGCCAGCCACACACATGGCCTGCATAATGTGAGCCAAGCTGCGGGTGGAAGCCTGTTAGCCATACGGCCACTGCGGAGATTGGGTCCTATGAATCCTCAGTCATGGCAGGTAGGGGGACCCCGTTACTTTCAGTGTCTCACTTACAGTATTCCACTTACGGTTTTCCACAATACAGGGTCATCTCCTACAGCCAAAGCAGCAGGTCCACGAAAGTATACCGTGATCGCCGGTGAATGCCAAGCGTGATCCGTACCAAAGCGGGGTATCGATCGATCTGTCAGCTAGTGGGGTAAGACATGCGTGAAAACTCAACGCTGGCCTGTTCAATTCAATCTTTCTGGACTGATGAGTTAGTTGTTATACGTCCTGAACGGCATTTGTATGGTGAATGGGCTTTCTCGCACTCTGATCCGCCAGATCGCGCTCGTTGTCACATGTCATGCAGGTCCCCGCTCGCCTCATGCACGATTGGAGGGCTCTCGGGGTCCGGTTAGTTAGTGGCTGTTGGAAACGCCACATTGTCCTGTACAAAACATATAAAAGCTAATTGATCATATATAGCAACGGTTCTATCGCACAATGGCCGTATTAAAGAATGCTTTAGTCACCGGGGCTAGCCGGGGAATCGGTGAAGCCATTGCCGTTAAGCTTGCAGAAGAGGGCTTCAGCGTGACATGTGCAGCACGAAGCCTCGACGCCCTGAACTCGGTGGTTATGGAGCTCCCGCTTGTATACGAGGGTCAAACGCACCACGTGTGGCAGGTCGACCTGAGTGACGTTGAGGCTGCAGCCAAGTTTGACGGTGCTCCTCTGCCCGCCCGCAGCTACGACGTTCTAGTCAACAATGCTGGAGCCTCCGATTTCACACCACTTACTGCTCAATCGGTAGAGACACAGCAACACATGATTGCCGTCAACCTACTGGCACCAATTGCATTGACACGAGCATTTGTTACAGCGTGCGCGGAGAGGCCACGCTATGCTCCGGTTCATGTCGTCTTTACCTCGTCAGTAGCAGCTCTCAGAGGTGTTGCGAACCTTGCTGTATATACCGCAACCAAAAGTGGAATTGATGGTTTTATGCGGGCGCTAGCTCGCGAGTTGGGTCCTAAGAGTATCCACGTCAACTCGGTTGTACCCGGCGCAGTAGACACCGAGATGAACGAAGGAGTGCCTATTGAGGTCTTTGGAGACATTCCAATCAAGGGGTGGATTGACGTTGGCGCAATCGCTGATGCTGTGGCTTTTTTGGTGAAGTCAAAGAATATTACTGGGTCAAGCCTCGTTATTGACAATGGTCTCAGTGTCTAAGCGTCGTCACCAAAGTACGTTACTCTCTAAGTAAATTATATAGGCATTTTGTCTATGTACATAACAACTGATATTCACACGTAGCAAATCGTTCAATTGACGCCGTAGGTGCAACTAATTTCCCGGTCCGCAAAAGAAACGCTGCTCTATTTTTTCGTTGTGGTCAGAACCCCATTGCCGCTAGGTCGTCCATAATTCCGAGGTACATAGCCTGTGACGAAAACTTGTCATTCAGCAACTTACGTGGTTTGTACCGCGTCATGTTTATGACATCGCCGTGGTCGACGTTATCAAGAGTCCCCATGTATTCTCCCCAGTGTGATGACGCCACACTCACCATGCCGTCATTATCTCCCTCAGCGCGGTTAACAATGTTCCATGGAATGTAGAACGGTGATAACCACGACGGCTTGAATCGCGCGCCGTAGCTAAAATAGCGCACTGTCGGGTCATCCGGAACATCTTTGTTAAATTGCTCTTGCATGTACGATGTAGTCAGCTCGGAAAACCCGCCCAAAGACGGTGAGATGATGGGCAGCACGCGCGTCACGGAGCCAAATACATCGGCCAATGCTGTGCCTCGGTGCGGTGTGGACAATGTTGTCAGCGTAGCTACCTTGAGCCCTTCCGACTTTTGCAGCAAGCGGGAAATAAGCAGCCGCGCATCCAATCCACCCATCGAGTGCGCCAAGATGTTTATCGTCCTGTGTTCCTGCAGCAGACGGTTAGATACTAGAGACCTATGCAGCACGTGGGCGCGGCGCTCAATGGTCGCAATTGGAGGAACTGACTGGGCCACAACCACAGCCCCTTGGGCCTCGAGTGCTTCTTTTACGCCGTTAAAGTACGACAGCTTGTGGCCGAGCGGCAGCCGCACGGTGCCAAACCCAAATAAGCCGTGGCACAGCACAATCGGGAACTTGCATGCGCGATATCGGTTGCGAGGTGCACGGAACTCATCCACGATAAGCTTGTTCATGCATAAGACGCCCCCTCCCCACACTTGCCGGCTTTATGCCCGATAGCTTTCTACTTACCTAGTCTTAGTCAAGCGCGACAAGATGTGAGACAGTGCGACAATATGCTGCGTAACCCCACCCACCCGTGATCCCCCACTTTTTTTTCTTTAGTGCACCAATTGGCCAATGTATAGAAGCAGCTTACTGTCACAAGTCTACGAGACCGATGTAGCAAACCCGACTTCCCGGAGTATCGCGCTCGGGCTGACGTCACGGCCTTTGCCTCGGATCTAGAAGCTCCAAACCATTCCAGATCCAGAAGCTTCACAGCTATGACGTCACCGGGGTATGGGCTTAAGCTTCTCGGGGTTTACCTTGTGCTACAATTCCAGACACTGCAGCTGTGCCCTCGCGATCATGACATTGTCCTCATATATGCCGCAGCATACCACACGAGCTTACAATAAGTAGCTCCCTGCGGAGTCAGGAGGGCATAATACCGCATTTCGCGGTGTAGCAGCAACCGCTCGCCCCCGTTCTCGAATGGCCCTACGGCATGATCACGCGTTGTAAGGGCAGGGGTGCAGCGTCTACCCGACGCCCTGATATTACGGGTGTGTAGACACTAGGAAAAACGTTCTTTCTAAACAATCATCATCTCTACCACCCCTGGTTGGCGAGCGCGATTGGCAGAGAGCACTGTCGCAATTGCGAGGAGTTTGCGGCCTCAGGAGAATTAATGGAAGCACCGGAAATAAATGTTGAGGCGGCTCGCAGCGTTGCTGTGGCAGCCCCCGAGCAGGCGTCCCCCAGTGAGCCGACCAACGGTCCAGTCGAGCCGAGCGCGTCGTCGCCCGTGAGCGAAACCGAGCTGCGCACGCAGGCCCTCGTCATGCAGGACCAGCTGGGATTCATCCTTCACAACATCAAGGAAATCAAGGATAACTGCAAGCGGCTCAAGACCCAGAACCAATCGCTGCAGGAGTACATTGAGTCACTCATGGCTCGCAGGTGAGCAGCAGTAGCAGATGCCGGATCGTTATTTTGTTTTCTTGTCATGCTCGTCGTCCCTTTTTTGTATTATAGCCAGCTTTCTGATGCTGGACAAGCAAGCATGTTGCTGTCTTCTTCTATTCGCAACTTCCCCCCACCTATCACACACCTATTCCTCCACCTTGTCTCTGGTTCGTTGACTCGGGGCGAGATGATTCTGCCAACATTTCCCACACTCCCTTTTGCCCAAATTCTGACACTCCTTTTATTTATTCCCATGCATGGGGGAAGACGGATACTACGACTAGCGAACCATTAGCTAGAGAGCCTTTACACTAATGGATTCATTGTTATATTAAAATAATCTGCATAACGACGGGTATGAATTAAACTATCAGGCCTTTCTTTTCCGGACCTCCAGGACCGCCAATGGGGACACCCATTCAATAGCGACCGAGACGATTGGTCACACACCTGTGCCTGCCAAGCAAAGTAATCAGCAATGCAGGCGGCGCGTTTAGGCGAGCTTAGTGGCAGAAGCAAGCGAGAGTGCCGATAGAAGCGAGCCAAAAATAGCAGCAGCAAGTTCTCGCGCTTGTCTCGGGCGGCCGCCTTCACCAGGACTGTCAACACGTGTGTCCATATGATTTGTCCTAGAGATATATGTACATAGACTTCTTTCATGGATGACACCCACGTTACCTGTTTTTAACTAAGACCAGTCCCGATGTTGGAAGTCAGCCAAAAAATTAGAAACCCACGAAGTGCAGATTTACACGAATATAACGAGCCAGTGTTCACAGAACGTGTTCAATGTAGCACATTGAAACGGGGCCACGAGGTGCTGCGACACCCAGTAGGATGATACGTCGTCTATATATATTATTAGATGCTTTCAATGTAGTCCTGCGTGACGTCGCGTCCGCTGAACGATGAGAGTCCCTCGCCGCCGTAACTCACACGAGCCGCAATCTCAGCAGGGCGAGCCGACTTAGCGCCGGCAGCGAGCAGCCAGCGCTGGCCCTCTCGCATGAGGTCGTCGCGAGCGGTCTCCGGGCAGTCCTCCTTGCTTCCGGGTGCGTTTTTGACCGGCGAGAACTCGTTCTGACGCGCAACTTCCAGAGCAGCGAACCGGGCTAGCGGCACCTCGCTGAAGATGTCGAACACGAACTGCTCAAGCTTGAGGCCGTTGGGCGAGCTGGGCTTTTCAGTGATGCCATTGGGCCCTGCGTAGGGGATCTTCTTGTGGGCAATGTGGAACGGCATGCTCGACTTCGCGAGGGCCGGCGCCCGCAGCAAGAAGTCCAGAGAGTAGTAGTGGTTCACAATATTGGCAGCGCGAAGCTTGAGCAGCTCGGGATCGGACGGATCGCGCGCCTCGCGCAGCTCCTCTGAGATCTCGGAGTACTCTATCACCGACGGGTTGCCGCCGCGCGCCGCAATCACGCCGACCTGCTCATCAGGCGAGCGCTTACGCACGACCTTCACCGCCACGTCCACGTTGTGCGCCGCGCTGAACCCAATGAAGGCGGGGTCCGCCACCTTCACGAGCGAGTTGTCCACGCAGTACATGTGCACATGCTCAACACCCCGCCTCTGCATATCATCGAGCACGCCACTGACCTTGAGCGCCTTATACACGCCGCCGTTGCCGTCCGGAGCAACAGCAACCTTTGCAGCAGACTCCAGAATGATTTTGCCCTCTGGAGTCACGCACGGCATGATTCCTTGCTCGAAGAAGATGATGTCGGACTTGTCCAGGCCGAAGTAGTTGTGCTCTTTGAAGAATTGCTCGGTGGGGCCGCGCGTGGGCCCGCTTGTCATGATGTACCAGGGCAGGTTGCCCAGCTTTGCGATGCGCTCGGCCTGCAGCTGGAACAGCGACTTGTGGCTAGGAAGACCGATGTCGTAGCACCCCTTCGGGGCTGACGAGCCCAGTCGCGTGCCCTGGCCGCCGGCCAGCAGCAGCACAGCAACCTTGCCGTCCCGAATCGCATCCAGCCCGCGCCGCGTCCACTCTGTGGCATTGCTACTATGCGAGCCCTCAGTGGAAATGAGGGATGCGGTGGCGCTGCTCGGAAGGGGCTCGACGTCGCTCTGCGGCGTCTTCCACGCCTTGGCCTTGGCAACAACCTCATCCACCTCTGTCGGGTCAATCGCCTGCAGCTGCTCGGCAAGCTGGGCTTTCTCAGAGTCCGAGAGCTGGTCCACGAACTGAAACACCTGTTCCTGTCCTGCGGAAGCGTATTTGCTGCGAAGCTCCTCGAGTGTCGGCATTATATTCCGGTACCCGTCAGCGCCTATTTTTAGGAAATATGTAAACAATGGCAAGCGCGCCGTCGTCTCAAGGGAAGGGAGAGAGGGAAGGGGCACTGTGTTGTCACGTGACCCGTCTTAGAAGTTGGAACGAGCAGCCTTCCGCCACTGTCTGCTACGAGCGGCGAGAAAGGCGGAGAGGGATAGGGGAAGACAGCTAGATGAAAAGGACTTATAATGATGCATAAGGCAAGGGGTAGGTAGGGGGGTTTGTTCTGTTCAAGTGCGGCAGTGACACGAAGGGTGGCTGATAGCTGCATGATGGTTACCTGCGACGCGGTTATAATCGATATACATTAGCGGTCTTTGAAGCACCCATCAGGATAAGAGAGATCGGCGAGCTTCTTAACGACAACGTACAGTCCAAATATAGATGAACCACCTATCCGTTAGCTCCGCGAGGGAAAGGCCGCGGAGTTGAACCTAGTTGCCGGTCGCGACGCAACGCCGGGCGCCATCAGCCACCGTGCCTATTTTCCCTGACAGGCAAAAATGGTGCCGCGCAGCGCGCGTGCCATTCGAAGCGTATCGATGGTATCAAGTCGTACCCTATATCAATGCCATGGCATTCGGTATTCAATTTGGGCAGGCGCTATTCTCAAAATACCGATGACGCAGTTAGGGTACGGGTAGTAATTAGATCCCTGATTTCCGGCCCCGGATAAGCGAAGCGGCCTGAGCCGATCGCAGAGACAGCCCCAGGTTCAAGAGGTCAGTATAAATAAGGCCAATGTGTGTGACGGTATATAGTGCATGTCTCTGCCGCGGAATACACCGGCGCGTGTGACGTTTTGAATACTTATCTATCTCCGTTGACCCGCGCCACCGCCGAGCCTGCGTCGGCGGCTAGTGGTTTAGGTGGCGAGGGAGCGTTGATTAGCTCCTGCATACGGCAGCGCCGACGTCATCCACGACGGGCTAAGTGGGTGAGTCAGCAAGTGAGGCCTGGCGTACACCACGTAAATAGAAATTCTGATACCACACCACCGTGCGCGTAAGCCTCGTTTTCAAACCCCACCCGCACTTGTGGACAAGCACCTCTAAACTACTTAGTTTTGAGCGCGTCAGAAACAGGAAGCATGGCTGTTGCAGTTGAACCTAAGGGGGCCCCCTTCGGCACCCTGGGTCCCACGCTGGCGGAGCGCATCAACGACTTCTGCGACTCCGACACATGCGAGATCGACATTGGGGAGGGCGTGGACTGCCCCGAGCTGTGTGCCGCCCTGCGCCGTCTGCAGTACGAGCTCACGAAGCACCGCCAGGCGTCTCGTCAATTGGACGGAATGCCCCTGGGGAGCCTGAATTGGTCCGACCTATACCAGCGTGTCGAGAAGCAGCAGCAGGACATCGAGTCGCAGCTTCAGACTGCCACCGACTTAGAAAATCGGCTCTCATATGCCCACGGAATGGTGTCGAGTCTGGCCAGCCAGGACGACAGTGGCGACTCCACCCCTAAAAGTACTGCAGTGGAGCTGAGACGGTCCCAGAACGCGAACCGCGCATTCCAAAGGGCTTTGCAGGAGATTGGCGAGGTCGTAATTGCCGTCGCTCAAGGCGACTTGTCGAAGAAGGTCACAGTGCACTCGCAGGAGCTTGACCCGGACATCGTGAAATTCAAGAACACCATCAACACAATGATGGACCAGCTGCAAACGTTCGCCAGCGAGGTGATGCGCGTGGCCACGGAGGTGGCCGGCGGAACGCTTGGAGGCCAAGCCGAGGGCGCTGGAACCGTCGGTGTTTGGCGCGAGCTCACAGAAAACGTCAACGTCATGGCCTCGAATCTCACAAACCAGGTGCGTGAAATCGCCGACGTCACGCGGGCAGTGGCACAGGGCGATCTGAGTCGCAAGATCAACGTACATGCCCAGGGCGAGATTCTAGAGCTGCAAAAAACCATTAATTCCATGGTGGACCAGCTGCGCACCTTCGCTTTTGAAGTCACACGCGTCGCCCGAGAGACCGGTGTCGAGGGCCGCTTGGGCGGGCAGGCTCGCGTTAATGGTGTCGAGGGCATCTGGAAAGAGCTCACGGATAATGTGAACGCAATGGCGTCTAACCTTACTGACCAAGTGCGCAACATCGCCAAGGTCACCACCGCCGTCGCCCAGGGTGACCTCAGTCAAAAGGTGACAGCTCACTGCAACGGTGAACTGCTCTCGTTAAAGTCAACTATCAACCAGATGGTGGACCAGCTGCAAGGCTTTGCCACTGAGGTAACAACTCTGGCCCGCCGCGTAGGAACTGAGGGTCGCTTAGGTGGCCAGGCAAAGGTCCAGGATGTGGAAGGCACCTGGAAGGAGATCACTGAGAACGTTAATGTAATGGCCTCGAATTTGACTACCCAGGTACGGTCGATTGCCCATGTCACGACGGCAGTGGCTCAGGGTGACCTGAGTCAGAAGATCGACGTACACGCCCAGGGCGAAGTCTTGGCCCTCAAGTCAACCATTAACCAAATGGTGGACCGGCTCCGGTTGTTCGCGGCAGAAGTCACCCGTGTAGCCAAGGATGTCGGTGTAGAAGGAAAATTAGGCGTCAGCGCTAAGGTCGAAGACGTGGATGGCCTGTGGAAGGATATCACTCAGAATGTAAACACAATGGCATCGAACCTCACGTCTCAGGTGCGTGCATTTGGCGACATAACCTACGCGGTCACGAATGGTGACTTCACGCACGGCCTGGTGACGGTCGAGGCCAGTGGTGAGATGGATGCGCTGAAAACGCGTATCAACCAAATGATTATATCGCTCCGTGACAGTATCCAGCGTAATACGGCCGCGCGTGAAGCTGCAGAGCTGGCTAACCGCACCAAGAGCGAGTTCCTGGCCAATATGTCGCATGAGATTCGTACACCCATGAACGGTATAATCGGCATGACACAGCTCACTCTTGACACTGAGCTGACGCAGTACCAGCGTGAAATGCTGTCTATTGTGCATAATTTGGCGAACTCGTTATTGACAATTATCGATGACATTCTAGATATCTCCAAGATCGAGGCCAACCGTATGACCATTGAGCGCATTGCCTTCTCTCTACGAGGAACCGTGTTCGGTGCCCTGAAGACGCTGGCAGTCAAAGCAAACGAGAAGCCGTTGGTACTCCTATACAATGTCGATAACTCGTTCCCTGACTCCTTGGTCGGTGACTCGTTCCGCTTGCGTCAAGTTATACTGAACTTACTGGGCAATGCTATTAAATTCACGGAGCGTGGTGAAGTTGCTTTAACTGTGCGAAAGGCAACGCCGCCGGTTAACGAGCAAGGTGATATGATGCTCGAGTTCTGTGTTAGTGATACCGGTATAGGTATCAAGTCGGACAAGCTTGACGTGATCTTTGATACATTTTGCCAGGCAGATGGCTCCACAACACGCAAGTTCGGCGGTACGGGCCTGGGTCTCTCGATTTCCAAGCGATTGATCAACCTCATGGGTGGTGATATCTGGGTGAAATCAAGCTACGGTAAGGGATCACAGTTTTTCTTCACCCTCTCGTTGACTCCGACAACACCGCCGTGGGGCCCATTGCTGCAAAGCTTGTCTCCGTTCAAGGGACATCAGGTGCTTTTCATCAATACTGTGCGAAATACTCCTGAAGTCACGCAGCAGATTTTAGAAAGCTTGGGTAAACTGCAGCTCAAGTGTCAATTAGTGGACAGCGTCGCTACGAGCCCTCTGATTGATAACGAGACTTGTCCGAAGTTCGACACAATTATCGTCGATACCCTGGAAGTTGCACGCGAGCTGCGTCAACTGCAGTATTTGAAGTACATCCCTCTAGTACTGTTGAATCAGCATATTCCTCGAGTGAACTTGAAGCTTTGTCTCGACTTGGGTATTTCTTCGTATGCCAACACGCCTTGCCCTGTGCACGACCTGGCTACTGCAATGCGCTCGGCATTGGAAAGCCGTGCTGCACCACTCAACCAAGATGGCATGCAGCAGTACAACATTCTACTGGCTGAGGACAACATTGTCAACCAGCAGCTCGCTGTCAGAATTCTTGAGAACTACAAGCACAAGGTCGAAGTTGTGGAGAATGGCTTGGAAGCGTTTGAGGCTGTCAAATCGAAACGCTATGATGTTGTTCTTATGGACGTACAAATGCCGGAGATGGGTGGCTTTGAAGCAACGGCCTGCATCCGCGAATGGGAGAAACAGAACGTGGGTGTTAGGACGCGAACTCCGATTGTGGCGCTGACAGCTCACGCTATGCTTGGTGATCGTGAGCGTTGTATGGAGGCGCAAATGGATGAGTATCTTAGCAAACCGCTGAAGCCATCGCTTTTATTGCAAACTATCCACAAATGTGTGTACAGTGTCAATCAGCTGCGGCATTTGGCGCTTGGTCCCAACCCACCCAATGAGAAGGGTATCACGTCTGAGGCTATGAGTGGTTCTCATTATGCCGATAGCACAGCCACAGCAAATGCAGCAAATATCACAGCGTTGACGGACCTCCCAAACTTGAGCCAGACAGCTGAGCACATGGCCACTCCTGAACATCCTGAGGAGACAGAGAAGGAAAAAGAGCGAGTGCAGCAGGCCAAGATAATGTTGGAAGAAGGTCCACAAGCTGCAGCTGATGCTGTGGCTCAAGAGGAAGGCCACTCTGCCTCGTCCAAGTGATCGTCAGTGAGAACTTACAGCAGCAGCAGGTGCATCAGTTGTAGCAGTTGCAGTAGCACTCTGGATTACAAAATAGATAACCGGATCGTCGTTAGAGGTTTTCTGACGATTTTGAACTGAATGTAATTATTTATCTAACTTATTTAGCGCTCTCTCAAGTGAAGGAATGTTGAGCGAAAAACACAAAAAAGTGTTTCGTGAATTCAAAGTAAAGAAAAACCGCAAAATATTAAAACGAGAAGGCTAAACAGTCAAATGGCAGAGTCAGACTTTAAAGGAACAAGGCAGCAACCCCTGCAGCACCAGCTCCAAAACCGAGACCAGCAATGGCAGCTACGTTATGAACGTTCGGCGTCTGGCTATGGGTTGCCAAGGAGGTCGTACCATTTCTCACACCACCAATAGCAGTAGTGTTGGCTCGGGCGGCAGAGGTAGCAGGGCTAGTGGTGGAGCTAAGGCTCGAACCCTTTGAGCTAGCCGCACTGGAGCTGGCTGCGTTAGAATTAGATTTGCTAGAGGCACTGCTCGAGGCCGACCCAGAGACACTAGGTGGTGCCGCGACAAAGGAAACCTCGGGGACATTGTATGCTCTGTTAGCATCATTGAGACTAGACTCTAGCTCAATAAGTCCAGCACTAAGAGGGCTCCACTTAGCAGGATCCTGGGGAAGTACCTTTACGAGGCCATTGATAATGTCTGCCGATGGGCCTGAGACCTGCTTGAGATCGTTTGTCGCGATGGTACCGGCGCCAACCGCGTTGAAGTCTGCGGCCTTCGCAGTTAGAGCGGCGAGCAGCGCAGCGACTGATGAGTCCACATTAGACGTACTAGGAACATCGATGTCACTTACTTTAGCGCTAAGAACAGCGTTGGAGTAATCACTCAGAGCTGCGGACAGGCTGGGAAACACGCTCTGCACAGCAAGGGCACCCTCTAAGCCGGCAGCGGAGTTCCAAGAGGAGAGCTTACCGGAGAGATCTGTGGCAGCGGTAACAACGCTGTTAGCAGCGCCGACGTAGTCTGCCTTGACGATTTGAATTAGGAGGGAAGCAGCGAGCAAGGCACCAGACATTTTTGGAGGCAGAAGCGATGGCAGAGGGATGTGATACAACGAGGGGAGAGCCAATTTACTGGTTTTTATATTATCATATGCTGCACGAAAGCTGACAACCTGGGCTACCACTTTCCGCATGGTAATTCGATCGTCGCATGCTGCTGTGCAATTTATTGAGGACAGTCGCATGCATGGGACGCAGTGTGCATAGGGTTAGGCGGGAGCCGACAGCTCTGAACTGGACGTATAGTAAACAATGTTCACATTTACCAAGGGCCAAAAGAAAAGCAAACAGCAGTACTATATATGGACTACAGCCGAAATATTTGGAGCTATGTGTATGTTGCTTTTTAAACAGACCTGTGTGTTATTAGATTTTTGACGCTATGCTGCTACCGACCACCTAGTGCGCTGCTGCCTACCACCGGGCGTGCTGCTGCCGCCTTCGAACCCTGCGGCCAACTTAACACTCAAGGTTAGGGAGGAGGAACGATGCACTAAACGGAGCAGCTTCGTGAAGGCAGATAAACTAGCACGTGATATTCTCATTCAGCAGCCAACGACCCCGGGTCTCAGGTGACCCAGACCTGTGAAATTTCATTTCTGCCGTCGACAATGGTGAAGCCTCTCAGAGCCGGGCTGCTGTTGAGCCGCGTGCCCGTGGTGGTTCCAGAACCGTCGGCATTTGCCAAAGTCTACTACCGGTATATGTACGAGCTCGAACGGCGGCTCATGTGGACGTTCCCTAGTTACTTCTACTTCAAGCGGGGTACGCTGGCGCAGCGCCGGTTCAACGACCTCCAGCGCGGTCCCGTTCCCCGCCACAAGAACGTGTTCTACCCGGAAGGAATTCCTGACGTGCACCACAACCGTGAGCGGCGAGCGAAGCAGGAGGTACGGCTGGGATCGGACGAGCAGGAACGGATCGAGCCGCAATCGCGCACGACCGACGCTGATGCGCGCAGCGACGTCAAGTCGCTTGCGCGCAAGCTTGATTCGACCCTCTACCTGCTGGTGAACCGTGGCGAGTGGCGGTTCCCGTCGTTTGAGGTGGCAGACTCAGACCCATCACTGCACGAGGCGGCGGAAACCGGGCTGCGTAAATTGGGCGGCGAGACCATCAACACCTGGACGGTGTCTCCGACACCGGCTGGCGTTCTACACGTTGCCAATGAGCCCGAGTTCCTTATCAAGTCGCATATACTGCACGGCCAGTTCGTGCCCAAGGATGTAGAGTACGCGTGGCTGACCAAGGACGAGATAAAGGACCGTGTATCGCCAGCTTACTTCGAGCAAGTCGAGGTGCTTCTTTAATTGTACATATTTAATCTATATTCAAGACAGCATTGCATGGGCGAGATCTACGTACGTATACCTGGGTGGCATGGTATGCGTGTATATGTGTGTGTATCCATTTGGACTGCTTTATTGAGATAATGAGGCACACGAAGCACGTCGGGGCATCGTTTATACAGGCCACCAAACATGGCTTTGATTTAAAAATCAATAGAGAAGGGCAGCTAGTGAAACGAGACATGTGTGGGCCGGCGAATTAAGTATTAATTAGTCGGCCATAAGTAAACAGTGTTTCCGCGGTATACACTGGACAAAAAAGCGATCACCCACTTTCTTTTTCAATGAAAAGACTGTGTTGCAGTTACTGTACAATGTGGTAGAATTGACAATAAATGAAACGAAAACAACCGCATGTGATTCGTTGGTGAGGTGGGCTGCTGGTTGTTTAAAGAGCTGGGCGCTTATAATAAGGTTTCTTTAAATCTCTAAAGCGCAACGAGGTCTCATATATGACTCTGGTGTATTGCATTGAGAGCTGTAAACGAAGTATGATACTGACTACGACATAATAGGTAAAATTGGAGCTCTTTGACAGTACAAGTATTGAGGCTTACAGATAAACCCAGACATCGCGAGTAGATATGTCGCTGCAGATAGGCTTGGTGTATCTTTCGTGATATCACTACTATGCAGCAATGTGAGTGACACATGAAGATACTCCGATGACCTGGTTACCATATCTTTTTGTCGACGACTAAGTAATGCCTATAGCCTTCTCGCGCACGTTGAACGCCGTGAAATCGCACAAAGTCAGATACAGCTTGTTGATAATTGATAGTTATGAGCCTCTAATGTTAGAATGTCGCTGCGTTGCGCAAGATATCACCTTGGTGTATCCACCGCTGTACTCAGTGCCGCCGCCCCTTAATTACAAGAGCAAGATACGTTATGTCCCACGGAAGCTGGCTGAACAGAAATTGATGTAAGGAACGGCAGTGCGGTGTGAAATGGTTAAGATATACTCTATTTCTGCTTAGGCAAAAGCTTGTGAAAAAAGAAGTGACTGAGACGAACAACAAAAGTCTTTCAAGAACCTTGTCTTAGTCTATTAGTTCTGGTGATTTCCGTCAGAAAAATATTGCCAGACGATCGTCAGTTATGGAGACCGTTATCAAACTAAGATAAGGGGTGGTAATTAATTATTCTACATTTATTACTTCTGCTGTTGCTGCTGCTGTTGATGTTGCTGCTGCTGCTGCATCTGCATTTGTTGCTGCATTTGTGCGAACATGCTTTGCATGTCGGTACCCGGAGCCATAGGCATCATTGGGAACGGCATCTGTGCACCCTCACCGTTGGAGGGCATCCCGGGCATCATAGGCATACCTGGCATCCCTGGCATCCCCGGCATCCCGGGCATCCCTGGCATCCCTGGCATTCCAGGCATCGCACCAGGCATCCCCGGCATGGCACCTGGCATCCCTGGCATACTGGGCATCCCTGGAAGACCCATAGGCATGCCCATAGGCATTCCCATCATCATCTGCTGCTGCTGAAGCATGCGCTGGCGGTTGACAGCCTTGGTGCTGACACCGCCCATTCCAATCTCGATATCGGGCTCTTCCATGACCATTCCAGCCTCCAGCGCCTTGCCGCCGGTGCCACCGTACTCGGCGCTGGTGACCCATCGCCGGTCAGCATCAGTGAGTCGCATTATAGGAATGATTGAGACGCCGCGATAGTAATCAAAGCAGTCGCGCGGACCGAAGCCGACGCCCCATTTGATGCGCAGCATGCTGGAGCCGTCGCGGTTCTTCTTCTCGAACTCGGCACGCATCGTGTCAGCGTCGTTTCGGCTATAGACCTTGACAAACGCGTGGCGCTTCTCGCGGTGGAACACGCAGGACTGGATTTGCGTGACGCTCTCGAGCTCCTGGCGCAGATCGGACTCGGTGTGGCTGTCTGGAACCCCGCCCACATACAACGTGCGCGACCAGACCTTGATGCGGTCGGGCAGCAGAGTGCTGTCGCTGTCCAGGTTGCGCGTTGCGTCACCGGCGCGCGTTTTGGGCTGCGGGATCTCGGGGGCGGCACGGCCGGGGCTGCGCGAACGCTCCCGCTCGCGCGTGGACTCGCGGCTGGAGTCACGGCCCCGCGCGCCGACGGCGGCCAGGCGCGGGTCGCTGCCTGACGGGGCAGCGCTGCCCAGGACCGGGGTTGACGCCTGCGAGGTTGGCTGCGACGACGGCTGTGAGGACTGCTTTTGGGACTGAGTCTGCGACATGAGTTGCTGCAGAAGCGACGCCTGTGTGTTCTGGGCCGGCGCTGCGTCGGTGGCCTTCGTCGCCGTGGTGGGCTCGGGCGACTCCGGCTTGTTTTTGGCCAGGTTCTGGAGCACGCCGAACAGGAAGTCTGTGGTTGGTGGCTGCGCAGCAGGCTTTGGCTGGTCGGGCTCGGCGGGCGACTCCGGTAGGCCGGCCCACCGCGCCGGGGGCGAGCCCGGCGGCGTGGTGGAGTACGGCTCAGCGAAGTGGGATTCACGGAAGCCGTCAAGCACGCTCTCGCTGAACGTCTCGGCCTTGGACCAGATGTCGAGCAGCTTGCGCATCTTGTCGAAGTGGTCTGTTGTCTGGCGACGCACGGCCATGTTGTCCATGAACGCGGGTAGCTGCTCGCGCAGATCGGCCAGGCCCGCGGCGTATTCCGGGGCGGCCGCGTCCTTGCGCGACTCCTCCTGGTACGCGCGCGTCACGGCATCGAGAACATACATCATGCCGAGCTTGTTGCTGACGGGCCCCGTGCGGGCGCTGTCGGCCAGCGCCGCCACGACCTGCTTTTCGAGAGCCGGGTACTTGACCGCGAAATCAGCGAGCTTACGGATGCGGCTTCCGGACACGCCAGGAGCCCTCATCGTCTGGAGCTGGGCGAGCACATCCTTGAATTCGGCGATATCTGGCATATTACAGCAAGAAAATTGAGTAGGCTGAAGGGGATCTGATGTGACGAGACACACAAGGTTCTTTTTTATTGCGTTTGCGAGAAGGGAGGGAGGAATGCGGGGTCTGCTGTTAAACTTTTAAAAGTAAAGGGTTAGCTAGTTAGCTAGCACCGGGGAGCCTGTTTTGCGTCAAATGCCAAAAGTTTCAAGGAACGAACGAGAAGTGAAGAGGAGTGGCAGGTTTCTTGTTATAAGAGAAGAGAGGCGTTTCTCTTGGTCGGCGTGGTCACGTGCACCGCTGCTAAACCTGCACCCTTCCCCCCTCGTCCCTTCAAGATCTGTCTCCGACTGACGCAAGCGCCGCCAGGCTGGGAGCGCAGACCTAGGTTTAATAAATAGTGTCGCATGGTGGACGGCTCGGCTCTGGATATAGTGACAATTAGTGGAGGGGCTTGCGAGCGTCCGTGTACGACTTAGTGGGCAGGAGCTGCGCGTGGACGAGATAAACAATCAATTGTCTAACAACCTTAGTGTATATACAGCTGCAGCACATGGCTCAAACCATGACTCCTTTCACGGTGAAGGCGTATTATCTGCGCGTCGTGCTCGGGGGAGAATAGCTACACACATTCTGCGACCGGCCTGTGTCACGTGCCCTCCGAGTCTCCCAATCAAGGCGGATCCAAATGGCCATCACTGCCAACCGCACTATGCTTCGCCAGCTTAGCGTGCTCAGCCAGCGGAGTGTGCTCGCACCATCGCGCGGGGCTCTTCTGTCGCCGGCAGCTCGGAGACTACAGTCTACCGATGCCAAGTCGCGCAAGGACTGGCCGGAGGACGGTCTTGTCGGGCCGTACCCAAACCTGCCGTACGAGTACTACAACCAGCGCCCGCAGGACGTGAAGTACGACGACCAGCAGGGCCGCCGCAACCTGGGAGAGCCGCTGCACCACCGCTTCGATCTCATCGACGTATGGTCTCCCGACCACTTCGAGCAGCTGCCCGACCGCTACGCATGGAAATACAACGCGTTCTTCTTTGGCGGCATTGGCGCGTTCGCCCTCCTGTGCTGGTACAACTGGGAGGAGCCCTCTTTTGTGCGACGAGAGTACCCGTTCGGCGGCCTGAACAAGGCGCTTGGCGGGGACGACGAGACGAAGGAGCTGTTCGCTGCCCGCGAGGACAAGACGGCCTAGCTCTGTAAAAACCGAGTAAACTATTTCCATAAGCAATTTTTTTAAAGCCGAGTAGAGTGTGCTTCCCCCTTCTGGGGCAGGTGCACTGCGTACGCTGCGGTCCGTCAGGCTTCTTGTTTCGCACGCCGCTCGCATCGACTGCAGAGACCTAACCACCGTTTTTCATTAACCAGGCTTGTAAGTCCACGCCGCTCGAAACCGCACACACAGTTTGGCCGCCGTCTGAGCCGGGACGAGCAGAAATGGTCATCAATCAGCCGGGAAGCAGCGTGAAGTTCACGAACGTGTCCCACGTACGTGTGCGCAAGGGCGAGCGGCGGTTTGAGATTGTGTGCTACCGGAACAAGGTGCAGGACTGGCGCTCGGGCGTCGAGAAGGACATTGACGAGGTCGTGCAGGTGCCCCAGGTGTTTGTGAATGTAGGGAAGGGCGAGGCTGCGTCGTCGCAGGATCTGCAGAAGTATTTCGGCACGAGCGACGTCGACAAGGTTGTTCTCGAGATCCTGAACAAGGGCGAGCTGCAGGTCGGCGGCAAGGAGCGCCAGCAGCAGCAGACGCAGCTCCACCAGTCGATTCTCGAGCTCGTGGCCGCCCGCGTGATCAACCCCAAGAACGGGCGGCCGTACCCGGCGTCGATTCTCGAGAAGTGTCTGGACGTGCTGGGGTTCAAGTTCCACCCCACAAAGCCCGCCAAGGGCCAGGCGCTCGAGGCCATCAAGCTGCTCGTCGACAAGCAGCTGATCCCGATTGCGCGCGCGCGCATGCGCATCCGCGTGAGCGACGACGCGGCGCCGATCTACGTCGACGAGCTTCTGGCCAAGATGGACGCCGTCGAGTCGCAGAACGCCGACACAAGCTGCTGGGAGGCCACGGGGCTCATAAATCCGTCGGACTTCCGAGACATAGACATGCTGGTTGCCGAGAAGTCGAACGGCACGGGGCTCGTCGAGGTTCTGGCGGTGACCGAGGACTCTGCTGAGGCCTGATCTATGGCACTAATTGATGCAACAGAAAGGCGTGTCACACTGGCAGCGGTGGGTAGCGCCAGAGCTTTGTCGCACGCATAGCCTGCCAGTCCTGGGTAGCAACTTGTGCAATGAACATGCTCTTGTGCCAACCTTCTGGGCGTACCTCAGCCGCTCTTCTATAGGCTCTTCTATAGAATGGTGCGTTTTGACAACCCCCAAAAAAAACAGGACAAGAGAACGAAAGAAAGAACTAAATACAGCAGGACTGCTGCCTGCGATTTGCATTACATACAGACTAATTAATCACTGGTGATGCCGAGGAGCGACGCAGGTTGTGCAGGCCTACCACACGCGCGCCTCCTCAACAAGCTTGATCACATACAGCAGCTCCTCGCGGTGAGCCGGCGTGATTGCGTCCGAGCTGCGCGGTCCCACATTGCCTAACCCTAGAACCACCTGCCGAGACTCGTCTGGGCTGTGCCGCAGCACAAGCGAGCTGATCATCTGCGTATACAGCATTCCTGCCGTATCGTCGGGGCTCGTGCCGACGAGTGCCTGGGGTGTGAGTCCCGGCACAACAAGATCGCTCGAGATCACCCCACCCGGCTGCGGGTAGAGGCGGCATTGGAACATCTTAGCGATCTTCTCGTTCTTGTAGACCATGATGTGCAGCACGTCCGCGTACGCCGTGGACACGACAGCATACTGATGGCCGCCGTGTTCGCCGTTGACTTGTTTGCTCGGCATCGGCTGCGTCGGCTGCTGCTGCTGCTGCTGCGCCTGCCAACAACCACTACCCGAGGGTCTCTCCCAGCCTCGAACTGTAATAAAAGGAAGACACCATCCCCCCGGCCATCGCCAGTCACGTGGTCTGAGGCCACGCGGATCGAACCGCCCGCGCGCGCGCGTCGTCGGGTCCCTTTCTGGCGGTTGTGCGGAGGAACTGGCTTGGCTGTGCTGCGGAGCTGACTACAAGACGTGAATGAGCTCGACACGATACAACTCCGGCGCCGTGCGGGAGCGCACGCAGCTTTTTGCGAATACGCGGCCGTACTCGCCGTCGCAAGCAATGCGGGCCAGTCCGCGCGAGTCGCCTGCGCCTGCAGCCTATAACGATGCGGTGTACGACCAATTAGAGAGCCAGCACGACGAGCAGATCGGCGGGCTCAGCGCCAAGGTCTCGATCCTGAAAGACCTGTCGCAGCGCATCGGCTCCGAGGTGCGCGAGGGCTCCTCGCTGCTCGGGTCGCTGGAGGAGCGCTTCTCGACAGCACGAACCAGCGTGCGCAACACCATGACCCGCATGATCGAGACCGCCGACCGCCGCGGCATCAGCTGGCGCTCGTGGCTGACGCTCATTGGCATAATCATCCTTTGCTTCTGGATGGTACTGTTTCTGTGACGGTGCATTGGCGCTGTGTATTTGGCATAAGGAGGTAGAGTCGTCAGAGGATACTGTACGGTTACGAGGCTGTTGACTCCTGGCCATGACAACAAAATATGGGGGAGAGCACTGCATTATTCTATTTAAAGGACCTGTGTCAGAGATTCAGCAAGCAGCGCGGCCAGGCGCTCGAGGTAGCGCTGGTCCTCGCTGTCGAACCCGTTCAGCTCGGTGCAGTCGATGTCGATGACGCCGAGCGTCTTGTGGGAGGTGGGGTCTATGATGGGCACCACGATCTCGCTGTTTGTGTCGCCGTCGCAGGCAATGTGTCCCGGGAACTCGTGTACGTTTGTGACGAGCTGCGTCGCCTGCGACTGCGCTGCCGCGCCGCACACGCCGCGGCCGAACTCGATCGTCTGGCACGCTGCCTTGCCCTGGAAGGGCCCCAGCGAAAGCTCACCCGAGCCGCGGTCCAGCACGTAAAACCCGGCCCAGTTGACGCTAGCTTGCGGCTGCGGCTGCTCATGGAAGTGGTGCCAGAGCAGCGACGCCGCGTTGGCCAGGTTCGCGACCCAGCTCTTGACGAGCAGCGACTCGAGCTGCACGAGCAGCATTTCGTAGCTGTCTGTCTTCGACAAGCCCGCAAAGTTCGTGCTGTCGGCGTGCACCATGGTTGAGACGAGGAAAAAACGCGATTCCCACGATGGGCAAATCACGCCAGAGCCACGACTCGCGATCCCCCCCGCCTTATTAGTCACTCGATGGCCTCCGGGGAACAGAGGCAGTACTTTATATTAGGACGCGGGCACTGCTTCTTCGAGGCTGTTTTATTTGTGCTACTATTATATGAGGCCGTGTTGGAATTTTGTGGAGGCCCCTCTGCATTCGGTTTTCCACGAACTAGCCATCAACACGCATTGCATATGGCCGTCACTCGTTAGTAGGACTGGTTGGTGTTCAGCGTCGTGAGGCTAGATGAATATAAGAGGTGAAAATAAAAAAATACATTCGGGTTCTTTTTGTGGTTCGAGAATAAGATAAATAGCGGAGCATCTCCATTGTGGGGGATGGTCGAGTCCGGAGACGAGGGTTCGATGCCGTGAATAAATTAAAAGATCTAGTCGCAAAACAAGTCGGTTTGCAATGCGGGGGTCAGAGTGTGATGTTGGAGAGAACAGCAATGTCATGCCTCGTAGGCAAGGTAACCAAATAGTGATTCCATGGGCAGCGGGTACTCCGCGGTCCATGTGAGAAGATGTCGGCGCGCACTGGCCGTGTCCATGCCGCTGCGGGCAAAATCGCGCTGGTACACCGGCAGTGTGGAGATTATGCAGTGAACCACGCCGAGCAAGCACTTGACGATGCGCAGCGCCACGCCATCCGAGTGGGGCGGCGGGAGCTCGGGCCCGTAGCCGTCGTCGTCACACATCTCGTCGTCGACGGCGGACGAGACCTCGTTGTCGACCCGCCACGTCACGATGTGCAGGCCCGGGCGTGGGCACGGCGGGCGCGGCGGGCGGGCCGCGTATGCTAGTGCGTGGATGCCGACGTTGGGGTGGTGGCGACGGCTGATGATGGACGGGCGGCAGGGCAGGCTGACGGGCTCGTGCGACGGCGCGATCATGGCCTTGATGTTGCGCTTGAACGCCTTAAGTGCCTCCTTCTTGGCCTCGTAGTTCTGGCGCGCCTCGAGCACCTGCCGCTCGTGGTACGCCATGGCCACAAACAGGTCCTGGATGCTGTCGTTGCGCGGGTCACCCGGGCTCGGCGGCATGTTGTAGGGCGGCGTCGGCGGCATGGGCGAGTCGAATAGCGGCGAATGGCCCGGGCTCGGGTAGGCGCCGGCGCCGTACGTCCCGTTGAGGGGCCCGAACAGGCCCTGCTGGTGAGGCCCGCCGCAGGGGTTGTGGTAGCCGCCGGCGCCGAACGGTTGGAACTGCGGGTGGTAGTGCGCGCCCAGGTTCGGGCTAGCGGACGGGCTGGCGTGCGGGCGCTGCCCGTAGTTCACGTACAGCGGCTGCGTGTACTGCGGCGATGCGTAGTGGGCGCGGTAGTCTATGGGCGCGGCAATCATGCTGCGGTGCCGGCGATGCTTGCTGGGGCTGTACGGCTCCGGGGTCTGGTGGACGGGCGGCGGCGCGTGGGCCGGATCGCCTAACGAGACACCGAGGCCGTGCTCGCCTGGCCCGTGCTCGCTGCCCGGGCCGGCGTCGTCGTGCGAGGAGCCGGCCGGCGGGCGCGGCAAGTGGAGCGGCGAGGCGTCTGAGTTGATGCTGGACAGGGACATCACCGACAATGGCCGGCGGCCCGACGCGCGGCGTGGCTGCTTTGGCGGCGTGCAGGTGCCCGAGCTGAACGACGTGCGCGGCGTGGTGTCGTCGGGTGCGTCCGGGTCTGCGCGCTCGCTGTGGTCGCTGTAGAAGGTGCCCGCGCGCGGATCAGAGAGGTCTGCCGGGGCGCACACCTCGGCGGGGACGACAGGCCCGGGCGAGACGCTGCGCGGGCTGAGCTCGGCCGCGCGGGGCAGCGTAATTGAAAGGCGTCGCTGGCGCCGGTCTCCCACGGACGACGGTGGAGGAGCGTCGTTCGCCATGGCCTCTGTCTCTGTTCGCGCTGTTCCACGCCACGAGTGTCCCTTACCGAGATGGCCCTAAACTGGTATGTTTTTGTTTGGACCCAAAGCACGCGCGGGCAAGGGCAGGGCGCCGGTGGGATGACCGTGCGCATCCTGGGGCACAACCTGCCGCTTATGACAGGCCAACCGTCTCGCTGAGTCACGCAGTCATGCCGCGTGCTGTTGGCAAGAGGCGGCAGGGTAGGCGCTGGAGTCTGGGGGCCGTTGTGGCTGCTGCAGCCGCCGGCGGCTCTTAGTCCGAGGAACTGCGCGCTAGGCGGGACATAATTAAAGTGTGTAAACTATGTGCATGCATTTGTGTTTAGGTGGGCCACAGGCGCTTCGGCGGCTTGTGCCCCACTGCGGTAACTGGGTGACGGGCTCTGTACTGGAACCACACTGGACCATACCGGGACCATACTGGATCCGTGTTGAAATCGTATTGGACCCGCTGGGAACTTTTCAGGGCGTCTTCCCTGGAGCCCTCCTCGGAGCCCTCCTCAGTGTCCTCCCAGAAACCTGCCAGAGAGCCCTTTAGGGAGCCGTGCTGGGTGTGATCTCAGTGGGCCCAGGGCAAGGGGGTGGAATCTAAACAGTGAACTGCCACGCCTCGAACGTGTGGTTCAGCTGGCTGCGCCCGTGCAGACACAGCTCGCGGATGGGCCCCCGCGCGCTCGACGACTCGTTCGTGTACACGAGCCGGCCAATGCGCGAGTGGACCAGCGCCATGCAGCACATCACGCACGGCTCCTGCGAACAGTACACATCCACGTCCTTGCACAAGTACGCGTCGGCGCCGGACGCTTCGGCCACAGCCGCCACGGCCAGCATCACGCTGTGACGCAGCGGGTGTCCCTCCTCGTCGCCGTGCTCGCTGAGCCCCAGCACGCGGCCAGACACTGGGTCCACGATCTTGCACACGTCGCAGCAGGCGCTGCGGTTGCGGCCACGCGCCAGCGGCTCGGCGTGGGCCACGACCTCGGTTGTCTTGGCCGCCGTCAGTCGCGGCGGCTGCGCCGCAACGTTGCCGCGCCACATCAGCGGCCACACCTCGCGGCTCCACTGCTCGGCCTCGTCCTTGGTGCGCGCCGGGTACCGCGACGCCTCGGCGTGGCGGACCTCCACGTCGGCAGGCAGCAAGGCGCGCAGCTGGGCCTCGCCGATGCGGTGCTCGGGGCACAGCAGCACCTTCAGCCGCTGCGGATCGTCGGCGGGCAGCACGCGCCTGATGTGGTGCATCTCGGGGCTCTGCGGCGGCACCGCCTGGCGCACCGCCTCAATGACGCGGCTGATCTGCCTCTTCTCGATCTCCGCGTAGTACACGGGCTCGCGCACAAGCCCCGGCGGCCGGTAGTCGCCCGGAATGGGCGTCAGCTTCATGCGGACCTTGCCGGATTTTTTTCTTACGCATCATATTTAGCCCGCTCACGCGCGCGGTGCCACCCGGGGCCCCGCACCACCACGGACCGCGTATACACCTCGTAACAAAAAGACTCGTAAAGACGTAGAAAAGCTATGTACATGTGCAATTGGGCGCGGCGCTACTGCAGGCGGTCGCCCGTGCCGCGGCCCAGCGCCGAGTTGCCGGCGCCCTCGTACTTCGACTTGCGCTGCACGGGCACGACGCCGGTGGACCCTGTGAACGCGCCCGGCGGCGCGCGCAGGTCTGGGCCGTCCAGACGCGTGTTGTTGCGCCACACCTTGTACGAGACGCCGACGGTGACCACGGTCAGCGTGATGATGCGCCACGCCCGGTTGATCTTCGGGATCGGCGACCCTGCCGCATGGCCTATCTGCGACGGCATTCTCTCTGCTGGTCTCTGCTGCTCTATGGCTCTCTGCTGCTGCTCAAGGCCTGCGAACCCCAAGTAGTACGGCGTGTGCAAGCAGCTGCCGGCAGGCGGGTGACCAAATCACGGCCCGCGCCCCACACGATACCGCCAGTGCCGCGGAGGCAGCTGTCCCGGCCGCCGCCGGGCCTCTCTCTTTTCCAGTCTCAGCGCGCCCCTCGCCGCGGCCACGACGCCGACTGCGCGCGCGTGGCCTCGCCGCGGCCTCAAACCCACCGCGGCCCCTGGTCGACGCATTGGCCGCGCGCGGCTCTCGGCAGCCGTCTGCAGCACCCATTGGCGCCCATTGGCGCGCGCCCTCGGGGCTCAGTGCACCGCCAGCTTCTCTTTTTATTGCACGCGCTAAGTGCCCGGCCGCGCGGCCACCGCGGCTGCTGGCGCGGCTTACCAGCGGGGGACAGGGTGGGTCGAGCTTCGCGCCTAGGCAGGCCCGCGCTGACATAAACGGAGAGAGGCCGGCGGTGGCTGCGGCCTGCCTCGTACCAATGCGCAGGAAGTTTGAATCGGCTGATCCGCTGCGGAGAGGCACGCGCAGACCTCCTGCGCCGGCGCTGCGCAGCGTGGCGGCGCGCACGGCGGCCCGGGCCGCGTCGGCGACGCAGCAGCGCCCGCAGACCCCGGCGGCCGACCTCACGCAGCAGCAGCCGCCGCCGGCCATGAGCGGGCCCGGGTTCCAGGAGTTCCCGCTGAAGATGTGCACGGAGGACGACGTCAGCGACGCGCGCTACCACATCGTCAAGTTCCACGGGCGGCCTGGCGTGAACCCGGCCGAGCAGTTCGTGCCCCCCATCCGCATGCACCGCAAGGACCCGAAGCAGCTGCAGGTCGTCGCCGGAGAGTCCGCCGAGGGCGACGACGCAGCGATGTCCGGCGCTGAGAACGGCGCTGCGGGCGACGCGCACGCGGGCGATGCGGCCGGCAGCAGCAACAGCGGCCCCACCGCCGCGAACGGCGGCACTGGCGGCGGCGGAAGCGGCACTGGTGGTACCGCTGGAGCCAGCAGTGCGGGGCCTGGCGGCGCCGATGGCGCCGGCGACGACGCGCGCGAGGCGCCGAAGCGGCGCCCGTTCGGCCGCAAGCGGAAGCTGCGCCAGATCCACGGCGGCGAGAAGAACGACGCTGCTCGCAAGCTGCGCTACGAGGAGCACTACCCCTGGGTCATGGAGGACTTCGACAACAAGAACACGTGGGTCTCCGCGTACGAGGCGGCGCAGTCGAACAACTATGCCATCCTCACCTACGACGCGGCCACGAACGGGTTCAAGGTCGTGCCCATCGAGAAGTTCTACCGCATGACGCCATACGCCCGCTACGCAACGCTGTCCGTGGAGGACGCCGAGGCGCGCATGGAGCGCACAAACAGCATGCGCGACCGCTGGCTCATGTCGACGCTGCAGCCGCGCCCGCAGGCCGCGCCCGAGCCGGCTGCCCCGCGCGACCAGAAGCGCGGCCTGCGCACCGTCGTCGGCTCCGAGGAGCGCCAGCACAAGTACACCATGGACGAGGAAATGGACTTCGACGACCAGGAGATGTTTGACGACGACGAGGGCGCACCCATCCTTGACGGCCCCGACGACGAGCTGAAGGATGCCGAGGAGCGCATCAAGCGCGAGCAGCTCAAGGCAAACCAGCTCATGGACGCCGGCAACGACGACGACATCGACAAGCTCTTCGACGACGACGACGACAAGGAGGGCAAACAGGGCCGCCGCCTCCGCAAGGCTCTGCGCTCGCTCGAAAAAAACCAGTACTACGACACCGACGACGAAGAGAACCCCTACGCCTCCAGCGACGAAAACTCGTCCAGCGAGGACGAGCTCTCGCGCCAGCAGCAGCAGCAGCAGCCCACGGCGCTCGAGCTCGGCACCACCGTCAAGCGCGAGGACGACGACGTGCTTCTGCCACTCATCTCGCAGTTCCGCAAAAAACACATCAACAAGGACGCCCTGCCCCTCGGCATGACCGTCCTCCAGCTCCCGCCGCCCGTCCTCGCTAAGTTCCCGGCCGGTGAGTGGTACCCTGACGCTAAGCGCGCTGAGGCAACCCCGCCTCAGCAGGACGACCCGCGCTTGCTCACGCGCGACGACGTGCGCAAGCACATCGTCTCGGGCGAGACCGAGATCAAGCAGCTCATCATGGCTCTGAGGCCCAAGCTCGTTCAGCACAGGGATAATTACGATCGCCTCAAGACAATTGTTAGAGAAATCGCCCGCAGCAAGGACCGAAAACTATACCTGCGCTGACCAGCTGCGCTCCTCACGAGCTCAGCATTTTTGCTCGTCAAGTATTTAAGAGAGGGAAAAAGAAATAATTAAGACATGCCCAGCACACGGACCATTAAATATAAAACCACTAAACTTATGAATTTCGGACTGCAGTTAGACGCCTATCTATTCAAACATAAACCAGGTTTATAGGTAGAGTTCTCTGTGATTCCAACTGTGCTCTTGGGCGCTGGGTTCTGCATTGGCAACTTGCGTTGGTTAATCAACTGGCGCAGGGATGAAGTACCGGTCCCAACGGTCCCAACGGCGCGCTCGCACACCTACTTCTCACAAGCAAAAACTCTACACGGCGACTCCGTAGGATGCTTCGAATACATTGATAATGCCATACAAGCGCAGTTCTAGACCAACAAGGGCGAAATACAAGCCCGTCTCCTTTAGCGGCCGGCAGCACACAGATCTGCTGTCAGTTGCCAATTTCGCCCGCATCGGTTCAGCACGGAACGTGATGACGCCGCGCTGTATCGGTGGCGTGCGTCGGCGTGCGTCGAACTATAGCATCGACCGCCTCTTGTCGCTACTCACTGCCCTGTCACAAATACGAATACATAAAGCTGCCACATACGACACGGCGTAGCTAGATCTGGCTCAATTGCTCCTGGCGTAGCAATTCAAACCCATCCAGTTGCGCGCAACTTGGTCTGAAACCGCTCTTCCTCATGCGCGCGACCCTCACGTCCTCGTCTTCAGCCACACAAGACGAGGCCACATGTGACCCGGCAGTGCTGAGCGTGACGCGCAGGGTGACGTCGTTGCATTCGCATGGCCTAACCCTGAAACAGTGCTTAATTCAATGGGTGCGGTCTAGCACAGGCGACACCATCGCAACCAGGCGGCTGCGCCATCGCTCGGTATGCCTGATCAGCGCTCAATTCGCCCGGATCCACCCCCCGTACCCCCGCTGGTTCCCGTCTAGCCTTCCACCTACCGGCATCTAACGCGCTCTGACCGAGCTTTGGTAAGCGCTATCTCCACAGCAACCCCAATCCAATTTTGCGTCTTGCTTGTATACCCTAGACCTGGTAGTCACATCACCTATTATGTATAAAGTACGCGAGGATCGAACCACCTTCTGGCCTGTAGACTCCTTGTCAATCTCACGGTCCTCCAATGAGCTCCAGTTCAGACCCGACCCCCGCCATGATTGAGCGCGCCGAGGCGTGGCGCAAGTTCATTGGCCTCCTCGACACCTACTTCGGCGCAGCGGCTTCGGCCCTGAAGGAGCGCAGCGAGCAGGCTTCGCGCCTCGCCCACAGCGTCGACGAGAAGGAAATCCAGTCGCTTGTGCCGCACTTCGCGCCGCGCGGTAAGGCAGGCATCAACGACGTCCTGCCCGCTATTGTCAGCACCCATGAGGCTGAGGCCAAGACTGCCGCCCGTGGCTCGAATCTAATTAGCAGTGAGCTCAGAAAGGAGCTTGCCGAGCTCTCCGCCGACCTTGAAAAGTCCATTGGCGACTTCCACAGCTTCTCTGCGTCGTTCGCTCCTGGTGCCGAAAAGACTGCATCGGCAGGCGGAGCAGGCGCCGCGCCCAGCGGCCCCTCCTCGACGGAGAACCTCCTCAATGGGCCATTGAAGTCTAAGATCGCGGAGTACCAGGAGGCCGTCGCTGCGGCTCAGGCTCACAAGTCTCCCAAGGTCGATCCGTACATTCTGAAGCTGAGCATCGACAAGAAGATCGCCAAGCTCTCTAAGAAGCAGAGCGGGCTCTCGGACTCGTACGCCTACACGAAGGATGCCGCAAAGGAGGTTGATGCCGGCGTGTCCACCCGCCTCCAAGGCATTCTCGGGAAGTACGCCGACGCCCTGGGCGACCAGGGCCAGGCTTCCATCGAGGGGTCCTCGGCGCTGCTGAGTGGCTTCCTGGCCCACCCACCGCTATACGAGTACAAGCAATTCCTGCAGTCCGCAAGGGCCCCGCGTGAGTTCCAGAGCAAGGGGGCCGCGGCGCCGCATAGCCAGACTAAGGAACTGTCGTACCCCGACGAGGACTCGATCTACTCCAAGGCTTTGCGCACGGGCGAGCTTGAGCGGCGCACAAAGTTCCTCCACACCTACTCAGCGGGCGACTACGTGCTGACCCCTCAGAGTTTGATTGAGCTTAGTGGCGGTCTGCCAGTGTGGTCGCTGGACCTGATAGGAGCAAAACTGCTTGAAGACCACAAGGCTGCTGACGCAAACCAGTTCGTGCTGCAGGCTCGTCAGCACGGCTCCTCTTCAGGGCGCCTTCACACTTTCGTGTTCCGCGCCAAGGTGGCACAGAACTGGAAGCGTGAACTCGCGGCCATCACTGCCGGCGATATCCCTCCATCGCTCGAATCCATAGTGCGCGCCCAGCATAGCGCGCAGTCGTCCAATTCGGAAACTGCTCGCGAGGCCCTGCCGACGACAAATGAGCCGGCCAGCGCCATTGTTGGTGCCGGCGGCGCGGCCACCTCCGGTGTGGCGACGCCCACCGAAAGACTGGACTCCACCGAGGCCATCCCGCCGTCCTCGAAGTATGAAAAGAGCCCGAGTGCGCCGACCGAGGTTGTCGGCGGATCTGCGTACAACACGCCTCTCGACAGTGCGGCGGCTCCGACCAGCCAACCCTCGGCCAATCCTTTCAATGACCCGCCGTCCAACAAATCGCTGACTGGAGTGCCGGCTGCTGGTGCTGCCGCCGATGGTAGTAGTGCTGCCGCTGGAACCGGCTTCCAGACGCAGCAGCCCTCGTTCCCTGGCGACCAAAAAGCAGCTGATGAGACACCTACAGAGGCGCTCTCATCGCTGTCGACAGGCGGCGAGCCGGTTGCTCACCAGACATCGTCTAACAATCCATTTGGAGCAGCAGTGGCTGGCGGTGTGGCCGGTGGTGTGGCCGGTGGTTCAGCCGGTGGCGCGCCTAGCGACCGCGCCTTCGGTAGCAGCGAGCCGTTCGATCTTAAAGAGAACCAGATTCAGCAGCCAGTTGACTACACGGCCCCAGGTGATACGCGTGAACTAGGAAGCAGCGCGCCATATGACCTCAAAGAGAGCCAGCTGCAGCACCCTATTGACAGATCGGCTCCTGCAGGCGCCACTTCTGGTGACCGATTCTTCGGTCAGAGCGCTCCATTTGACTTGAGAGGTGACGCCCCGCGACAAGCAACGGAGGACCTGCCAACGCAGCAATCACGCAACGTGGCCTCCGATGCTCCTGATTTCCTGCTCCAGGGGGATCGGTCGTATGGCGCGAGTGCTCCCTACAACCTAGCGGAGAGCCAGCTGCAGCATCCTATTGACCGGGAGGTGCCTGCTACTGGCACGAATTCTAGTGTTGGCACTAGTGCCGCTGCTGGTGGAGCTGCTGCTGGGTCTTTTACGTATGTTGGGAAAGAACAGAGGGACTTGGGAAGCTACGAGTATCCTGAAAAAGACCTGTCTCATCCTATCGACGAGGTGAACACTGGAGTAGGAGCCTATACTGAGGATTCTCGCCACGAGAGTGACAGCGAGGTAAGTGAAACCGATCAAGGCTTTCACGAGTATTTCGATGGCGATGATGCGGAGGGCCCGCGAGCAGGCACGCTCGCGTGGCAGGCCAAGCACGATATGCATGTGTTCGACAAGCCCGTCGGCTATGCAGCCGTTGAAGATCCGCGTCCCAGCTTCACGCAAGCTGCAGAGGACGACAGAGACGACGCGAGTGTTTGGTCGTATGACGCAAAAAACCGCGTCGGCCTGAACACCTACTCCAAGGATGACGGCTTCAAGCCTGCTGACTCCGACTTACCTGTGCAGACTGAGCGTCGCCTCACAAACACACAACACAAGTTCGAACGTCCCATCGTTGACCCCATGCGTACCGAAACCGATGCGTTGGAGTCGCCAGAAGAGGCATTGCGGAACCGCCGGTCGAGCGCAACGGCACACACAGGAACCGCACGCTCGGGGACCCGGCGCGCAACCGGCTCGTTTGGCAGTGAGGACGCCCCGCGCCCGCTAGGTGACTTGTCTGCTGATGACCGCACGCAAGCCCTGTCCGGCGAGTCTCCTCTTGTGTTCACGGACGAGCAAGGTAGACCAACAACTGGAGGAAACAAGTTTTGAAGCGCATTACAAGTAAATAGCCTTACTGTCTCAATACACTATACTACGCTTGACGAACATTGAGACGTGTACACCAGCAAGAACATAGCCGTTAAATTTAAAATTACGGTTTAACAGAACCAGAGCGCTAGTCACATCTTTTCTCCCTCCTCATAGTATACCTGCATCGGTCAATTCGGCCTGCAGTGCTCTTGAGAGTGCCCTGTATACCCGCAGCAGACCCACTTAAAACCTCAGTCGCGCGGTTGGACGCGACATTATTGCGTAAGCTCTAGAAATTTCCTTAAACGGTCAACGAGCCTGCTACTGGTGGGGGAAGTTCTGAGCGGCTATGGGTGCAATCGAAATAGAAGTATATTGAAAAATAGGCCGCGAATGTCGGCTTGCTGAAGTAGTGTCTGGGATTCTACCCCCTAATGCTGGCCGAGCTTGGAGCCGTCTTCCCTGCATTCAGCTTATTTGGCCAAAACCCACAGGGCTAGGGCTGTATAGTTGGCACGTCACACATGCATAAATAGCCTCTACGAACAACTATTTCCCTGTCTGCACCTGCACACCTGGTCATTTGCAAGAATTATACCAATGCGCTCGACAGTCTTTTATGCTGCTGCCCTGCTTCTGGGCGTGCCCGTTAATGCGCTTGTGAATACCGACGGCCGGCCAGAGGGCTCCGTGCCCAAGCTGGAGGTGCCGGAGCCCCCCACTTGGGAAGATGTTGAGCACCCTGCGTTTGAGCCATACCCGGCGGAGGCAGGCGAGCTGGAGGGCGCTCTTTTCGAGCAATTTGATGGCCCCGCCGATGAGGTGTGGGCGCACTGGCAGCCGTCGAAGGCGAAGCGCAACGGCGACGAGCCCTACACGGGCGAGTGGGCGCTCGAGGAGCCCACTGTGCTCAAGGGCTTCGAGGGCGACAATGGCCTTGTTCTCAAAAGCGAACAGAAGCCGGCGGCAATTGCCCGCAAGCTCGACGAGCCCCTTGACAACAAGGGCAAGACCCTGGTTGTCCAATACGAAGTCAAGCTTCAGCAGCCGCTGCGGTGCGGAGGCGCGTACGCAAAGGTGCTGCCAACAACCAAGGCTGATGACTGGTCTGCCTTCGACAATGACACGCCGTACGTGATCATGTTCGGCCCCGACAAGTGCGGAGCCACCGACAAGGTCCACTTCATTCTGCGCCGTAATGGCGAGGAGCACCACCTGACGGCTCCGCCGCGGACGCGGGGCGGTCTCCTGAGCTCTTTGTACACGCTAATTTTGCACGAGAACCAGGACTATGAGATCCGCATCGATGGCGCCGTTGCCAAGGCAGGCTCGCTGATCGACGACAACACCTTCGAGCCTCCCCTGAACCCCCCGCGGGAAATCGATGACCCCAAGGACAAAAAGCCAAAGGACTGGGTCGACGAGGAGGAGATTCCTGATCCGGAACAGCCCACAAAGCCCGAGGACTGGGACGAGGATGCGCCGTACCTCATCTCCGACCCCGAGGCCACAAAACCGGCTGCATGGAAGGAGGATGTTCCCCTGTTTGTGCCTGACCCCGACGCGGTCAAGCCTGCGGAGTGGGACGACGAGGAAGACGGAGAGTGGACCGCACCCGAAATCCTGAACCCCGAGTGCAGCGACCTCGACGACGACGCCGGCGAGGGCTGTGGCCCCTGGGAAGCGCCGCTCATCCGCAACCCAGACTACAAGGGCAAATGGGTGCAGCCGCTGATCAAGAATCCTGCCTACAAGGGCGAGTGGGCGCCGCGAAAGATTCCGAACCCGAACTTTGTGGCCGATGAGCGACCGAGCGATCTTGACGGACCCGTGGGCGGCATCGGCTTCGAGCTGTGGACCGTCCAGGGCAACATTCTCTTCGATAACGTGTACGTGGGCCACTCTGTAAGGGATGCGGAAAATATCGGCAACGCTACGTGGTCACCTAAGTACTACATCGAGGTCGAGTCTCAGAAGCGCGCCATGGACGCTCGCGAAAAGGTAGCGCAGAAGGCACAGGGCGGTCTCCTGCAGCAGTACAAGCGGGCCTGGACCGAGTTCAGGGCGGAGCCGCTAGGCTACGCGGCCGATACCTACAACGACTTCATCGACTCCTTCCGCCAAGATGCCGTCTCGGCTTTGCGCTCATATCCGCTTACCGCTCTGATTGCTGTTGTTTTGGCTGGTGCTGCAACTGCGCTTGTTTTCGGACTTTTCAATGTGCTTTTGGTCCTGGTGACGGGCCGTAGTGCTCCCCAGACCCTTCCTGAAAAGGATACACGTCGCGTCGAAGTGAAAGCTCGTCACAAGCCCGACGTGAAACCTACTGATACCAAGTCGAGTCCGCGTATTGCTGAGGTGAAGGAGTAACTCCTTTTCGCTCTGAAGGAGAATCAACGTACTCGGGCATGGCACCAGCGAGCGATGACAATGGCGGGCAATGAGCACGCAATGAGCACGCGCAGCTGCAGGCTGTTTGTCATTTCATACGACAGACTACACAGTACGAACGATAATTTACGACAGTTAAACCACCACTTCACTAAAACCTACAGCTGATTTAAAATATTATTACTCGAAATCGAATAAAAAAATAGATATATTAATACATATTGCCAGCAGAAAAGGTATACAGGACCGACAGGACGGATCACGCTCAAGACGTGATCTCCGCCGGCGTTCGGTGCCTGAATTTCAGAATGCAGTCATCATCAGGGAAGATGGTGGCGAACACACGGATCACCTCGCTCTTAGGCGTCACAACGTGCTCCCAGTCGTAAAGCAGAGCGGCCTTACCTACCAGCGCTGTAAGATGAAGCATGACGTAGCGTTGGCCGAGACAGATGTGGGGGCCCGAGCCGAAGACCAACCAGTTTAGGTGGGCCGTGCTGGCCGTGGAGCCCGGCAGCCATCGCTCCGGAATGAACTCTTCAGGATTCTCATAAACTTCAGAATCATGCATCGAAGGGTGCAAAGTGGGGATGATCATAGAGCCCTTCGGGGCAGTGTATTCAGGGGTAACAGGGAAGTTTTCTTTGACGACGTAAGGAACCATGGAAACCGGCGGGCGGTATCGCAACGCTTCCTTCACCACCATAGTCGTGTACTCCATGCTGTCGACAAGGTCCACCGTAAGCTCGCAGTGCGGGTTGCCGTTGCGAAGGCGAAGCTGCTCCTCACGGATCTTAGCCATTACATCCGGACGATCAGCAATAATCTGAAACAGCCAAGTGGTCGCCGAGGACGTAGCATCCTGAGAAGCGAACAAGAACGTGAAGATCGTCTCGCTGATCTCTTTGTTTGAGAAGTCCCGCGTTTTTCCGCCACAGCTAGCCATCTCCTTAACCCACGCGTCCATGACACAGTCAATGGCACCGCCACCAGTAATGTGATCTTTTGACGCCTGAGCGCACTTTTCAAAAATGTCCATCGTCATGTCCGTGATTTTCTTACCGTACCAGGGCTTGGTAAACGGGAGAATGATGGGGAAATTGACCAATTCGAGGGCAGCGGTAACACGGTAGTAGTTGTCGCTAACACTCTTCACCTGTTCATCGCTGATGTAGCGGCCACAGAAGACGCGGAGCGAGTTGGCGCAATTAATCTCACGGAACTCGCCCATATACGGACGCGGACCATTCTCGCTAAGGCGTACAAACTCCTCGAGGTAGCGGTCATAGCAGTCTTCCATAGCAGGCAGGTAACGAGCAATAGCCTGCTTAGTGAACAGCGGGTTCAAGCTCTTACGATACTCGAGGTGGTCCTTGCCGTCCTTGAAGACCCAGTTTGTGGGCCGCAACAGCTTGATTGCAACATCAACAACGCAAGGACGCACATAGGCAGGAGAGTTGAGCACCTTGCGCGCCAAATCACGCGTGGACGCGATAACCACAAACTTGTGAAACACAGAGACGCACGAAAGCGGGCCCGAACGCCACTTTGCCTCGTATTCCTCGAACTTAGGGTTCATACTTTCCAAGAACGGCCCAATGACCGGCCACATCTTAAAACGCGGGCCTGCAATGGTACCCTTCTTGCGTCTGTACGAAACCTGGTCATACACCAGGCCTGCAAAAAACAAGATAACCAGTGCCTGCCACCAGGTCAGTGAGCTGAGGGTTAAACTGATTTTATCGAGGACACCTTCGAAAAGCGGACGCTGCAGCGTCCGCTCCGAGAAAACTGTTTCGTTCATCTCCATACGCCCGCTTCTCAACGAATTCGGTGTGGAGAGAGAGTGTAAGTGGGTGATGTTTTGGTAATAAATTCCTGAAGCACATTTGAAGTACGCGATACGAAACCCTTGACCTGAACAATTTCCGACTATGATTGATCGTTTGACCATTGGCCCTTGGCGCCGCCCCCGCCCGAAAGGTGGGGATTTAGTGTACAGAGATTATCGGGACTAGTAACACCGCATATGTATGGGCAAGAACAAGCATCTATAAACCGTGTTAGTACACTACTATAATGCGACTACGTCGCTAACCACACGATGGTTTGCAGTTGACCAACAGACGGATAAGACCGACCCCACTCACGTGCGCGGGTGGGCGGCAGAAAAAAAGATAAGCGTGTCACCGATGCAGTGACATTAGTGGGTTTACCAGGATATTGGGGCAAGTGTAAAACTTGTCATGTGAGTGGCCAATAACGTGTCGATGTGACACTCGTAACGATATGTTTCAGTGGGATTTTGCCGCATACATAATCTACATTCATCCCCCCTTACACCACGGAGTGGGTGAAGGGTATGTGTAATATGTGCTCGAGTTGGGAGGGGCGCGCTCCACAACCCCACTGATTGCTACCCTCGTGACCCGCGCATTAGTCGTCATTACGACATGATGCGATGTCAAATTTTCGTTGACTCAAGCTGACTCATCTGAATTTCTCGTTTAGCTCCCAACGTGGATCTCCACAAGTCCAGAGTCAGAATTTCACCCCGATATTTACTCGGGTCATCACTTTGAAACTTTTGGCATCCATGCGTGAAAACCAAAACCTGACGGCGCACGCAGCTTCACGTGCTAGTGCGTAACAGAAACGAACAGTTGGTTCACGCGGTGCACTTTTGCAAAATAAAAAATTGAACGCGTCCAGCAAAAATACGCCTCTCTAAGTAGCTGCTTTGAACATAGCTTTTGTCATTGCATACATTGTGCCACGAGAAAAGCTGTGCATGCTCCTGGAATACGCCCTAACCCAAATACGCAGGCTCGTTTAGCTGGGTTTCGTTAAAAGCATTCAATTGAAGTAAATATTTAATCTATTATGATAAGTATTCTTTTAAAAGTGCTACTACAGGTTTTGTACCACCATTGGAACCTTTTTTTCTACAAAAACCCCAGGTTGTTCTATTCTCTATGGGGCATTGCGGTTCGGGGTTTGCGGAAAATTCTATATTCAGGGTCTGGGTCCAGCCACAACGCCAGAAATATAAAAGCGACCGCGGTTGCACGACAAGATCTATAGTCCACAGCCAACAACACAACACAAATCTCTATTTTCTACCATGTCTGAATTCTACACCATGCCTCTGTCGGTCGCCAAGACCCACGACTCCTACATCATCCCAACGGCTTCGCAGGGGTCCCTGTTCGGAAGCTACGAGCACGGACACTCCGGGAGCAGCACCCCGAAGCACAAGAAGGCATCGAGGCACAACAAGTCTGTGCTCTCCAAAATCTTCCATCGTTAAGCTGCCAAGCTATAACGAGAATAGCGTGTATGAAACGCTCCACTATTATTTATTCATCATCCTCAAGGAAATTAATGCTTTAATCATATTTATTTAATTTTAATATCGTTTACGTGTCTCTCTAAGATATGTGTTCTATTCATGAGCGTTACGGAAACTTGGCAAGGTAGAATATCTACGGCACCGCTTGAGACTATTGCAGCTTCCACGGTTCTGAACTGTAAAGTCCAAGTACTAATCAGACAAAGACGGCAAGAATATGGGACATTTACTACAGCCTAATGTATCCAGCTGAGTGAGTCCAGCTGAGTGGGTCCAGCCAACTTCGTTCAGCCGAGTGAGTTCAGCCTGGTGGGTCCATTCGGGCCACATGCACGTAGCTGACGCAGTGGAAGGCCATCCCATACGCGTCACACGTGACGCGCGGCGCGTGTGGACCGCGTCTGATGTTTTGATGCTGCTGACTGGAAATCTACTACCACACGCCTCACCGTTGCCACAAAAATATGTACCGGAAGCCATTGGGCAAACCGGCCGGCATCGACAAAGAAAACTTGATGGTCAGCAGAAAGCCTCTGCTGCCACCAGGTGGGATGGGTGGGATTGGGCCGCGCATGCCTCAGCTCGACCTAACGAAACCATTCAAGATTCCCATGAAACAGACCCGTCACTCGCTGCGCCGCGCTTCGCGCAAGCGGGTGGACTACAGTGGCCTAATTCTGGATGAAAATGAGTCCGAGAGTCCCTCAATGTCGACTATCTCGGGCGGGGACCCGCAGGTCGACCTGTACCGGCCGTTCAGAATCCCCTCAAAAGACTTGCATCCGTCGGAGAACGGCACGGCGGCTCTGGGCATGCTGCGTATGGCTGAATGGAAACCTCGTCCTTTGTACGACCCCTGTGGAGAATTCGCCATAGTGCTCTATGATCCGACCGTCGACTCTCAGCCCGAGCCGCAGGACGAAGCTCCGCAGACTGCTGACGGCGAGTCCACAACGGAGGTAGAACTGGTACCCGAGCCACAAAAGCAAAGATTACAGGGAACCGATCTAGAGACGCTACTTGGACTGGTAAAGCCCGATATGCAGGAAGAGGTTCAGGTTCCAGTTGTTATTGATCCCCGCCTTGCTCGAATCTTACGTCCCCATCAAGTGGATGGAGTCAAGTTCCTGTATAGGTGCACGATGGGTCTTGTGAACAGGAAAGCATTTGGTTGCATCATGGCTGACGAAATGGGCCTTGGTAAGACGCTGCAGTGCATTGCGCTGCTGTGGACCTTGCTAAAACAGTCACCCACCCCGAAGGCTTCACGCAAAGGAACCATCCAGAAGGGCATGGTTATATGCCCGTCCTCTTTGGTGAACAACTGGGCTAATGAGTTTCAAAAATGGCTTGGTCCTGGCGCACTGAATCCCCTTGCAATCGACGGGAAGTCTGTAAAGAGCGCTGACTTGTCCACCAAGCTACAGGAGTGGGCTCGTGCTGAGGGGCGCAGCGTAACGCATCCAGTGCTCGTTATCTCTTACGAGACGCTTCGCCGTAACGCTGCAGACTTAGGGGAAGCAGAAATAGGACTTCTTTTAGCTGACGAGGGCCACAGACTCAAAAACGGCGACTCACTCACATTTACTGCTCTGAACAAGTTGAATGTGAAAAGGCGAGTTATTTTGAGTGGTACACCTATACAGAATGACTTGTCAGAGTACTTTTCTCTGCTCAGCTTCGCAAACCCGGGACTCTTAGGAACGCGTGCTGAGTTTCGCAAGAATTACGAGAACAAGATCCTAAAAGGTCGCGATGCTGCGGCGTCAGATCAGGAGATTGCTCGTGGTGAGGAGAAACTGCGTGATTTACTGCAGATTGTGAACAAGTTCATCATCCGCCGCACTAACGACATCCTCTCCAAATATTTGCCGGTCAAATTTGAACATGTCGTGTTTTGTGGTCTCACTGAGTTCCAGAAGGTGGTCTACAATCAATATTTACAGTCCAAGGAGGTTAACTCACTTCTGAAAGGCCAAGGAACCCAAAGCTTACAGGGCATTAATGTTTTGAAGAAAATTTGCACCCATCCCGATCTTCTCGACCTAGAAGAAGACATACCGGGGGTAACAGACTTGCTCCCAGCCGATTATGTACCACCTGCACAGCGCCTCTCTGGCCGTAACCGCTCGGGAGCAGTGCGCCCGGACTATTCTGGAAAGTTCATGGTTTTGGCTCGCATGCTAGCGCGCATTCGCGCCGACACCAATGATAAGATTGTGCTCATCTCAAACTACACACAGACACTCGACATGATCGAGCAGATGTGTCGTGAGTGCCGCTATGGCAATGTTCGTCTCGATGGAACTATGGCCATCAACAAGCGCCAGCGTCTGGTTGATCGTTTCAATGATCCAGAACAACCCGAGTTCATCTTCTTGCTGTCGTCAAAGGCTGGTGGATGTGGAATTAATCTGATTGGCGCCAATCGCTTGATTCTACTCGACCCTGATTGGAACCCTGCCGCAGACCAGCAGGCACTAGCTCGAGTGTGGCGTGACGGACAGAAGAAGGACTGCTTCGTGTATAGGTTTATTGCAACAGGCACCATTGAGGAGAAGATTTTCCAGCGGCAGACCATGAAACAATCTTTGAGTTCTTGCGTCGTTGATGAGAAAACCGATGTAGAGCGGCTCTTCTCCTCTGAAATGCTCAAAGCTCTGTTCACCTATAATCGGGAAACCAAATGTGATACGCACGACACTTTCAAGTGCAAACGCTGCTCCCCGGAGAAACAGCTCATCAAGGCGCCAGCCATGCTTTATGGTGACGCCACGACTTGGAACCACTATCCACATGGCCAACTTCCCAAGGTTGCCGATAAATTGTTGCAACAGGAGGCCGACGAACCAGTTGTCGACTTCGTCTTCCAATACATATCGCATTAAATACCCAATGAAAATAGTATGCATTTATTTAATCTGATTTAGCCAGCCTATCTAATTACGGCATACAAGCATGTGTTTCTGAGTGTACCATCGGGAGCTTTGCGCTCATTTCGTATCACGCCTTCCAGTTGCATGTTTACGCTTTCACACAAACGGGAGCTGCGAATATTTCCGACATCTGTCAAAGCCGATATTCTATGGATATTGAGCTCATTGAAGGCATACTGTATCAGGGCATCCGTAGCCTCGCGCATCAGTCCCTGTCCGTTATAAGATGTTCGACCCCACCAGCCCATCTCACATTTAGGCACTGACCAGTCAAAGTTATGAAGATCAATTGCTCCAACCATCGTATCGGTACCACGGAGGTATATGAGGAATGCGAACCCTGTGCGGCCTGCAAACTTAGAAAAAGACTGCCGGCAAAAAGCCTCAGAGGATTCTACTGACGGTGACTGGCTAGCCCATGAAAGCGACGCTGGAAATTGCCTTAAAGTGTCAATCGAATCAACGACAGCCTCATGGTGCTTCTCACCGTCGCCAGCCCGCGGGCAGCGAAGCTCCAGCCTCTTTGTATCTATTACATCAGGCAGATCGAGTAGCAAAACGGTAGACGGTGGTGTGGTAATACGCGGCATCGAGCTCTAAGTCCTGTCCAGCCAAGGTACGGCAGTTAAGTACGTGTTATTGCTGATGACTCTTGATTAACACAGCCACCCTGGTCGTCATCGCCTTGCATATTAATAGAGACGAGCCGCATGACTCGAAGACACACATGTTCTTTGATTTCTGCACAGAAAAAATTGAACATGATTCAGTCGATAATGGTAAAAGTGATTCTAATTACGTACGGCAAATAGAAATAAGATTACTGGCTCTTGCTAGCCAGGGCCACCGCGGCAGCCTGGTTCTGGTCGTGAGTGATGCTGACCTTGACAGTGCGGTCCTTGGCAGCCGCCAGAGCATCGCCATGGAGGCGGACCTCAGGACCGGTGCGAGTGTGGACAATCTCGATGTCTACGAGAGGCGCGGCAGCACCTTTGCCCTCAGTCTTCAGTGCCTTGAACACGGCCTCCTTCGCTGACCAAGTACCAGCGTAGGAAGCACGCGGGTCGGTAGCGGCATCGCAGTACTCACGCTCGGCCTTCGTGAAGTTACGCTCCAGGAAGGTCTCGTTGTCGGCATTGATGGCCGACACTAGCTCAATGTCTACACCAACCTGCTGCCCGGTAGTGGCAGCAGCCATGGTGGAGAGCGTCGTCTCTAGGCTGCTGGGCTGCTTCGGAGCCGCCTCTTTAGGGAAGGTGTGCGAGTGGTCGACACGCGCGGTGGGGTCCATGTACACCTGCTTCTCCTGCTCCGGCGCGTAAGGCGGCTTGTCCTTCGAACGGAACAGAGTGTTGTGCGTAATAGCGTCATGCCAGTAACGGTAGACCCTGTCGTAACGCGCACTCACGCGGCGCTGGTAGGCCTCGTACTGCGTTCGGGACAGTGCACTGAAGAAGTAGTCAGGATGAATGACAATAGCAAACGCACCCTTCTGTCCGAAGCCGAACGACGTCAGCGAACCAGCCTTGATGCCGTAGGTTTGCAGCGACACAGAGGGGAATTGAATGAGGTCGTACTGCTCCAAAACAGAATCGACGTTGTCGGCGTTGCGGTTGCCCGGCACGAGACCACTGTTCAGGATCTGCAGCAAGCCATTCATCATCCATGCACCGGCAGCACCCTTGGGGTGACCAGTGAGGTACTTCTGGAACACACCAAGTATCGGGTTACCCTTAGAGCGGCCGAGATGAGTGAGCATATCGTGAATAGAAGCCGACTCATTCTTGTCGTTAGCCTGAGTCGACGTGCCATGGAACGACGATACACCGAGGTCATCAACGGTAAGGCCCCACTGGGCAAGCGCACCCTTGATCGGCGCGATACCGGGGTTACGCATCCAGAACTCATTGCCCCACGTACGTTGAGCCTCGCGCTCCTGGCGGTGCAGATCCTCTGAAATTGCTTCAATAGGTGTGCCCATTGCGCGCTCATCATCAGCCCACTGGCGCAACTGCTTACGGCGGTACTCGAGCTGTCGGCGACGATAGTCAATATCAAGCAGATGCTGAGACTTGGAGCTGTCCTCGCGGGCAGTGGTCATGATACCCTTGCCAGGAGCCGGAACGGAGCGACCAATCTTGTCCGTAGCAGTGGCAGTGAGCGCAGCAATACCATACACAGGAACGCCCATCTCAACCGCCAGCGAACCAGCCATGAGGATCTGGATACCGGAGCCCTGAGACTCCATGAATCCAGAGCGAGTCGTCGTGGTAGGACGCGACATCTCACGAGGCGTACGGCCATGCTCCATCTCAGTGATCGAGTTGGATGTAGCATTCATGTTACCGAACTCATGAATGCCCTCCTCACGAATGTCATCATAACCACCGACAATAACCACGCGAGCGGCACCAGAGCGAATGAGCTCAACACCGCTGTCCACAGACTCCACGGCAGTAGCGCAAGCACCAACGGGAGTCTTGATAGGGCCGCTAGAGCTCAGCAACAACATGTTTACCCAGGCGCTCATGGTGTTAATGAAACTCTCCTGCAGAATATCGTTCTGAACCTCCTTATCCAGGAAGCGGTCCTTGAACATCTTGCGCATTGCGGTCATTCCACCCATACCACTACCGGAGGCGTTACCGATCTCCGACAGGTGCACGTACTTGTAGAATTCATACGGGTCGGTGATACCCGAGTTCACAAGGGCTTCGGCCGTAGAGACAAGCGTGTACAGAGTAATCGGATCAACCTGCTGAACAATGTCCTCCGGAACACCGTAGGTGCGGGCATCCCAACCAGTCGGGATTTGACCGGACACGAAACGAGTGTCCTGCAAAGCCTTAGGCACCATAATCTTAGCTCCCTTCAAGAAGCGCACACTGTAGACTTCGCTGTTCTCCGGGTCAGGGAAGGCCTCGACCTTGTCACCCTGCTCCAGCTTGAACTGGTCAGCCGTCTCCTTGGACGCCTCAAACGCCTCAAGGTCGTGCTCAATGATGACCTCATGCATGATCTGTTTCTTATGAGGGTCGAATCCCAACAGATCAGGCTCCGTCAGACGGATGCCACTGTGCTCGAGAATCTGCTTCTCGTACTTAGCCTTAATGTCACGCTCGTCAACGGCCTCACCCGTCTTGCCATCAACCCAGCCCTTCTTCGGGTTGTACTTGATGAGACCCATGATCCAGGCCATCTCGATCGAACCCTCAAGGGAGAATTCGCCGTAGGCCTCCATCTCCCAACGAGTGCGCGAGTTACCCCAGGGGGACACTTCTGCAAAGCCAGTAACGACAGCCACACGGTCAAGGTCAATAAGATCCACAAGTTTGTCCGTAGCCGGAAGATCGTCATAGCTCTTGAGCTCAGGGAACGCGAACTTCAAGTTAGCACGTGGCTTGATAACGCTCTGCGAATATGGCTCGTCGGCTTGAGGACCGTTCACAATTCCCTGCTCGATAGCAGTTTCCGTGGCGACAGCACGACGCAGCTCGGCAGTCTCCTGGAGGTTGGCACGCAGTGTTGTCATATAGTCCTTCAGGTCCGGCACGTTCTGCATACCACCGTTAAGATCAGCGTAGACGGGCTCACGCTGGCACAAACGCTGCAACGTAGGAGTCATGAGGCCAAGAAGATTGAACGCCATCTCCTGCTGTGAGAATGTGCGGACGCCGAGTTCCTTCTCCATGCCATCAGCAACAACGTTGTTCTGGTTCATGAGGCCAGTGCCGCGAGTCCAGCCGATTACTGCGCCGCAAACGGTGACATATGCGGACCATGACTCGGCGTGCCAGCGGTTAAACAGAGTTTCCAAAGCAAGCTTCGACTCGGAGTACATACCATCACCGCCGAACGTGCCGTGGTTGGGACTGAGCGGGAGCAAGACCTGCGCAGGACGCGTCTCAACCGCCCGCTGCTGCTTCTGCTGCTTGATGAGGCCAAGCAGACGGAGCAAGTTCGTCAGCATGAGGCGATGGGCAAGCTCGCTCTTCGACTCAATACCATCCATTTCGATGCCTCCTTCGGGGATGGCAGCGAACGGCACAACGAAGTCCAGGTCCCAGCCCAGTTCGCTGTAAATGTATGAAATGAGTGCGCGGCAGTCCTGCACACTGGCCTGGTTGAAGGGAACCACGACAAGGGTCGACCCTGCCGCACCGAGACGAGTATAAATATCCTGATAGAAGTCGGTGGTCTCCTTCGAAAAGCGCGACGTAGTAACGACCACGCTAGCACCACCCATGAGCAGACCCTCGAGTACCTTGACGCCAATCGAGCCTTTGCCAGCACCGGTCAAAAGCACGGTCTTGGACTTGAACGTCAGACCCTCGCGGGCACCCTTCTCCAGGCCGGAGAGATACTCGGACGTCAGCTCGGAAGAGTATTTCCACGAATCGCCCTCGCGCTTGCGCAGGTTCAAGTATGGCACGATGTCTGGGCGCATACCCTTGGCGAGGGGCGAGTTGCCAGGGTCCTTCGTGGCAACGAGGCGCATCTTAAGAAGATCCAAGGCCTTCTGGGCCTCGGGGTCGTTGCCAAGATGACGGTATAGGGCCTCGAGGTGCTGCACATCTGAACCGGCGCCAGGTTCCTTAAGAGCCGTGAGCTCGGAGTGGCCCTGTGCCATTTCGAACACATACTGCTCCAGCTTGCGGCACTCGGGCCGGGGCACCTCGGTGTACTCTATGTTGCCACGGGAAGTGACCTCGGTATGCGGGCCGGTTGGTAGCATGATGTCTTTGTACAGCGGGTCGGCGTCAACAGCCTCCTTGCAACTCTCCAGAAGCTGAGTAGCGAGATCTTTGGCAAGCTGGAAGGTCTCTCCACGGTGGGTGGGGACATGCTCAATATAGTAGACCATGAGATCAATAAGCACAGGGTTCGTGCGGTTCATGATCGAGATGCAGCGCTGCAAGACCTCGCGGTCGATGGTGGACAGACGGCCCCACACGATGTCGAAGAACATACGCAAGCAGTCCTGGCGAGCCCAGTTCCAGTACGAATCATACCGACGCGACTTCAGGCCGCTGAAGATGGGCTTGATGCCTTCGGCGTACACGTCGCCGTGCTCAGCGAGCCAAAGATCGAGCTCCTTCTGGAGCAGAGCAGTGGCCTCGACCTGAGCAGCGTTCTTCTTATCACCAGATCGCAAGTCTACGCGCAGGTAATTCGCGAGAAGCTCAAGCTGTTGCCTGGCCAGCTGCTTCTGGTCCTTGGTGACAGCCTCAAGGGCCTCGGCATCAATGACAGCTCCGCCAGCACCACCACCGTTACTTGCTGCTGTGGCACTGGACAGATCGAGTCCCTGCGAAGCAGCGTAGCCCTGGACAATACCATCGAAGAAGCCCTTTGCATCAGCCTCGCTGCCAAGACGCGAGGCTGGCTCTTTCGTAAGGGCCAGCAGAAGCACAGCGTCCTGTCGCAAGGGGCCAAGACCCCAGCGTGTCTCGAGGTATTTGCGAACTTGGGAGAGAGCGAACCCACCGGGCATCTTCGACGAGGCGAGACGGGCCACCAGGGAAGACGTGTGCTTTCCGAGCTTGCCGCTGAAGCCGTCGCCAAACTGCTCGGCCAGATCGGCCAGTGGAACCTCCTCAGCCTTCTCCGGCGCGCTGCCGAACTCCTTGCCAAGGTCACCCAGAATCTCGTTCTGTACAGTTGACTTGCCGCCAACAAGGTCCTTGACCGCCTTTGATGTAGGGATCTGGTCGACTGGCTTCTTCAGCTTGTGGCTGATAACAGCCTGGATAACTTGCAAGGCGCTAACCGGCGCATCGTCGATAGCTTGGGCAGGGCCCGCAGGAGCAGGCGCTGCAGGGGCCGCAGGGGCCGCGGGGGCCGCGGCCGCCGCAGGAGCAGCAGGAGCCTCGGCAGGCGCAGGCGCGGAATCGGCAGCCGCAACAGGAGCCGGCGGCGCGTTGGCCTCCTCGTCCTCGTAGTAAATAGCCTTCTGGTCCTTCGCGTAGCTAAGCACCTCACGCCTGAGCGAAAGGGCAGCATCGTAACCCTGGTATTGCAGCTTTAGAGTGCGCTGGGCCATGCCAGCCAAGGTCGGTGACGGGCCGATTTCGACCAGACGCTCAGCCTTCAGGTCGCGCAGGAATACATCCTGCGTCTCAATCCAGCGAACCGGGGAAGCAAACTGGTACGCCAGCAGCTCCGTCAGTAAGACGTGCGCCAGCTCTTGTTCCACCTGAGGCTTCATACTGGTGTGAAGAATGCACTAGGTGTGAAGAAAATAAGATCTAAATTTCTTGAAGTGGTTTCCACAGGGTTGGGTGGGCCCCAACGCAGACCCCCAACATCAGGTGATCGGCTCGCTGCGACAGCTGCGCATAGTGGCGTGGAGCTGGAGCGGCAGGCCGGTTAAAAGGACGGCAGGGGTTATTTTACCGGCTATTTATATGCTAGTTGAGTTCGTTCTATTTATTTGCTGTCTGCTTTTCCTTATTGACTGTGGCATCTTACAATCACGTGGTTAGCGTTCAATCGCGTGGGGGCAGACAGGGAGGTAGCAGATGGGCATCCCATTTCAGGTATGTGAAGGGTATATGTACCTAAAATACGTTGAAGCGGCTGAAATGCACGCGAATAGTCCCTAGTATATGATGTCAGGTAGGTTGAGGTGGCATGAGCGACCTTCCAACTATCCTCCAACGTTATCCATATGCATGCGCCCTGCATAACCCTTACAGCAAGATAGGTCGCGCGCAGCACCCAAAGAGAACAAGCAACTCTAATTTTCGAAAACGGATGGTACAGAGTACGAAGCATGACACGAGTAGCAGCCGCGAGTGTCATCAGCCATGACAGCAATTACGATTATTGTAGTGCGTTCATGGGGACCTACAGTGTCATGCTGAGTTCACTTTCGTTGAGGGCGACTTTTCCCCAAGAACTCTAGAATTTCAGCCCCAGCCCCGAATTTGTCGCTTAGAGGCCATCCCGACCACCCGCTGCCCTGCTTGTCACTACGTGCGACATACTCACCATGCTTTTTGCCTTCCCCTACAGAAGAGTGCACTCCCCCCATCGCGTTAGCCCTTTTTCTCAACAGTATGCCGTTCTCATTGGGATTAATCAACACTTACCTAACACGAGTGTGCGCCTCTCTGCACAAAAGGCGTGCCACTGAACGCTGAGACTAAGAGAGCCTTTCCGGCGCTGCTGGACTCTTCAACGGAGGCCGCCCTGGCCGACAAAACCTAGCCCTACTTCTATAATGGTCCGGCGCTGCGCAGATCAGAGTCCCCGATTGGGAGCAGAGATTCGCCCAATCGGCACAGGGCCGGGGCAGACGCCGCTGATTGCGCGATATTCATGCCGGTGATGCGGGGGCTCATTTGCAAGCAGCAGTACCACGCAGGAAAAAATACATAGATTTAATGTTCTAGCGAGCGGCGGGCCTGATCCCGCGGCACCTACAGCTGCGAGGACTAACACCGTGTCCGGCCTGGAATGTGCTGATAACGCAACTCGTAGCCGCCGCTTATGCATAACAAAGGTGTGTCTGAGGCAGCAATAGACGTTGCCTGAATAAACACAAACACTGGGCCATGCTGGTTAGGGTATGACAGCGAGCGGTCCGCTTATGTCAGTCGGAACGTTAAGCTCGCTGATCGCCAAATCTTTCTCCAACCACTTCGCGGCGGTGAGTTTGTGCGGTGAAGCGGTACCTCGAGGGCTATGAGTTACGACAGGGACGGGTACAACCCCTACAGTAACCCGTACAATACGGGCTCCTCGGCCCCGGCGGCCGATGTGGATGAATTCCAGGCCACGCCGTACGAGCAGTACACGGCGGCCACGAGTCAGCAGCCGACCTCCGCAGGCGTACAGCACGCTCCGCCTACGCAGCCGGTGCAGCCGTCGTATCAACAGCCAGTTGCCCAGCAGCAGCAGGTGCAGCAGCAGGTGCCCACGGCGCAGGGCCAGGAGAGCTACGAGCTGGACGAGAACACGAACTTTGCGTTTTTCGGCGAGGTCGACGACATCAAGCGTAATCTGGTGCAGTACGAGGACAACATTGAGCGAATCGAGAGCCTGCACAAGCGTTCGCTTGCCGAGACAAATGTGGAGAACGAGGCGATGATCCAGCGCCAGCTGGACAGCCTGCAGGCTGACACGCGCGGCCTGGCCGAGACGCTGAAGACAAGAATCAAGCAGCTCGAAGCCACGTCGCAGCGCGACGCCACAAAGCATGCACAGACCCAGAACTTGAAGCGACAGTTTATGTCTATGATCCAGAAGTTCCAGGCCACGGAGGCGGCGTTCCGCCAACGGTACCGCGATGTTGCCGAGCGGCAGTACCGCATTGTCGAGCCCGAAGCGACCGATGCCGAGGTGCAGCAGGCCATCGACGACTCGACGGGGCAGCAAGTGTTCTCGCAAGCGCTCATGCAGTCGAACCGCCGTGGCGAGGCGCGTGCCGCCCTCACCGAGGTGCAATCACGCCACCGCGAGATTCTCAAGATCGAGCAGACCCTCACAGAGTTGGCGCAACTGTTCCATGACATGGAGATCATGGTGGCCGAGCAGGACGAGCAGGTCCAGAACGTTGAGACTAATGTGTATACCGCGCAGCAAGACATCGAGAAGGGCGTGGACAACCAGTTCCAGGCGATTAAAAAGGCTCGTGCATGGCGGAAGAAGAAGTGGTGGTGCGCGGCGCTGCTCATCATCATCATTCTGTTTTGTGCATTGTTCTTCGGAATTTACTTCGGCACGGGCCAGGAGCACAAATAGTGCGAATCAAATGCATTTTAATGGATACCGGTGTGTTTCTGCGCTTGCTGTTTGCTGGCCCAAGGCTCTTGGTTGGGGGCAGACGGGCCAGAACAGTGGAGAAGGTGTGTGGAGGGGGGTTTTGCTGCAATTGTCCAAAAACAAGCTCCCGAAATACCCTCTCTGATCGTATCCTCAAAACGCCGACCACCCAGCCACGCGTTTCGTTTCCATGCAATTGCTCCAGTCGCTCTGTGTGCATGTGACGACGATTCTGTCCAACCCTTGTTATATATTATGCTCCCATTTGACACACATCTAATATCATCCTTACGCACCGAGATATTATTGGCAGATTGAGCAAGTCCAATTTACTAGCTATTTATTACGCAGCCCTCGGGGCCATCGGGCCAGCCGGGGCCGCGGCCTTGCTTAATCGCGCGAAAACGCCACCTACTCCGACGTGCTGCACGCGACAGAGACAGCCTGCACTGCTCAGGTTTAGGCTTGCCTGAGTAACTTTAGCCTAAATAACCTATGTTATGCAGGAGAACACTCTATGCTATTTTGAGTAAGCGAGGAGTGACCCTGCCCCTGGTCACGAATAACAACACGCTACCGTCGCGGGTGTCTCCTTACGTTTCCCTGCCCATATTTATTATTATCACCCTTTCTTCTTGGTGCAGTAACCGCCGCACCGGGCTCCATAGTAAAAACAACAGCAAATGCAGCAGTACGGGCACGAGAACCCGTTTGCCGGCGGCGATGAGAGCGTCGAAATGCAGGACCAGAAGTACGCGTTCTTCGACGAGGTCGACAACATCAAAAAGCTTCTCCTGCAGTATGAGGACGACATTGAACGCGTCGAAGGCCTGCAGCGCCGCTCGCTTGCAGAGACGCGCACGGACGAACGCGAGTTCCTCATGCGTCAAATCGACACCGTGATGCAGGACAGCCGTGGTCTCGCCGGCGAGCTGCGGTCGCGCATCAAGCAGCTCGAGTCGCAGAGCTTCCGCGACCCGACCAAACATGTGCAAGCTAACAACTTGAAGGAGCAGTTCAAGTCGTTGATTCAGAAGTTCCAAACCACCGAGGCGGCGTTCCGCAAGCGCACGCGCGACGTCGCCGCCCGCCAGTACCGCGTCGTGGACCCGGCTGCCACGGACGAGCAGATCGAGGACGCCATCGATGACGCCTCGGGCCAGCAGGTCTTCTCGCAGGCGCTCATGCAGTCAAACCGCCGCGGCGAAGCGCGGGCCGCTCTGTCCGAGGTCCAGTCACGGCACCGCGAGATCCAGAAGATCGAGCAGACCATGGTGGAGCTGGCCCAACTGTTCCACGACATGGAAATCATGGTCGCCGAGCAGGACGAGCAGGTGCAGAACGTGGAGGAGAATGTGTTTGAGGCCGAGGCCGAGGTGGAGCGCGGCGTCGACAACCAGTTTTCGGCCATCCGCAAGGCGAAATCCGCCCGTCGCATGAAGTGGTGTTGTGTGGGGTTCATCATTGTTGTGATCGTGGTACTGGCGCTCGTGCTTGGTATTTATTTCGGAACACACCGCTAGTTTCTCTCCCATCCCTTTTTATCCACTTCAATCCAATCCGCCGCGGCTGGCTCGCGTAGCTCACTTAGCATGATATATAGTAAGATTGACGTATTAATGACCGCCCCCTTTCCCCTGTTTATAGTATATGTTGTCCTGCAGCTGTTCAGTGAACACACCCTGCTGCTACCACCGGCCTCGAAACTTATTCGGCGGTTTTGAGGCAGGTCATATGACTTATATATCAACCATCCAATTTTTTCGAACCCTTTAGCGGCAGACGAGAGTGGAGCGTATTTTTAGTATGCGAAACTTGGTTCCCTTAGTTGTGTCCCGGCTGGACACAGCTGATGAGATTCCACTGCCATTGTCAAAAGTCGCAGTGGACCAGGACTTTGTGTTCTGCTGTTTCGTGTCCCCGGACGATGACACCGTTGTCTTGCAAAGCTGGTCTCCCCAAACCAAATGGGATGCTCGCGTCGAGTGGCCACTCCCCACGCCTACCACAACCATCACTGGACTTAAGGGTGACAGCATTGACTCTAGTGCCGTAGTAATAATGAGCAATGGCGACGTCGTAACTGTTTCGCTGTTGGAAGGTTCGGCGACCATTGTCGGCAGTCTGGAGCAGGAGATTTCTGCCTGCGAGTGGAGCCCTGACGGGGAGGTACTTTGTATTTTGCTGGCATCGGGGCGCGTCCTTTTCTTAAGCTCTGCTTTCGAGGAGTTGAAAGAACACACGATTGGTGCCTCTGACCTCGAGCTGGCCGAGAAGCATGTCACGGTCGGCTGGGGCAAACGTGAAACCCAGTTCCAGGGCCGTGGCGCTAAGCGCGATCCGACTCTCTTGGATAGAATAGAGACGCGTGAAAGGAGCCCCAGTGATGATGGACTCGCACACATCAACTGGCGAGGAGACGGCGAGTTCGTAGTTATCAACGCACTCGATTCGCAGAGCAATAAAAGAGCGCTGCGTGTGTTCACTAGAGGCGGTGAGCTGAGCAGCGTTAGCGAACCAGTAGACCATATACTTGGCCTTGTCGCTTGGCAGCCTATGGGAGCCCTGATTGCATGTGTAAAGCACAGTAGCAATGGTGGCTGTGTCCAATTTTTCGAACGTAATGGCCTTCGACGCCATGCGTTTGATATTCCTGACTCGCACGAGGTCACATCCTTGGCGTGGAGCTCGGATTCTGCTATTTTGTCTGTGGCATACCGGTCTCGGATCGATCTCTGGACGACGAAAAACTACCACTGGTACCTCAAGCAGTCGATTACTGTACCTTGTGTTTTAGGAATAGAACCTATGTGGCACCCAGAGAAGCCTGGAACGCTTATCATTCCCTCGGAGAACGAAATCCAGTTCAGAACATATCGTTTCACTTATAATTCGCAGGAGGGCCTTGTTGCTGTAATTGACCACAATGAGGTGAAGGTTACTCCCTTGGCGTATGCAAACGTGCCACCACCGCTGGAATTTGCGTCAATTTTGCTAAGCACACATCCCCAGGCCGTGGCCGTTAGTGCCCCCACTACCATTGCAGTGGCAACCAACCAAGACGTAAGACTGTTCAATTTGAACCTTGAAGATGAGGAGCTCGAGGAAACAAGCTCCTGGAAGGTCCCAGGTGTGAAATTTCTTTCTTTCTCGGGAAACCAATTACTGGCCGCCACCGAAGATGACATCCTACTAGAGCTGGTTACCAGTGGGCCTGCAAACGATGGTGAAGCGATTCCAATTGAGCATCAGCCACCTTCAACTATCACCGCATTAAGTGGAGGCTATTATTTATGCAACTCTCAGGCCTACACTGTCACCAGTGGTGAGCTGATTGCTGACTTTGGGGCCCCATGTCTAGACCTTGTAGTCAAAGACAACCATAATGCGTTCGCCCTAAGTCGCACGGGCAAGCTTTTGCACGGTAGTACAGGAACTGTACTTAACCATAATGTCACTTCAATGGCATTAACAGGAGACCATTTGTTGTTCACAACCCTTACGCGACTCACATTCGTGCATTTAGCAGGCACTAATACCTCTGCTCCTGCTGTACCTGATGATGATGACCTCAAGTCGGAGCAGAGCCGAGAAATCGAGCGGGGTTCGCTTATTGTGTCGGTTGTGCCTTCAGCGATGACAACTGTTCTACAAGCCCCCCGAGGCAATATCGAGACAATTTATCCGCGGATGCTTGTCTTAGGGCATGTGAGACGCTGTGTTGCTGCTAAAGAGTACGCTCAAGCCTTCCAGACGTGTAAAGTTCACCGTATCGATATGAGCATTCTCTACGACTTGAACCCGGAGCAGTTTCTGTCACAAATTCCTCAGATTATCAGTGGCCTGGGCTCTGATACCCAAGTGGACCTACTTCTCTCAGCGATGTCGGATGAGGACGTCACGCAAACCAAGTATGTTGATACCTCCATCACCGAGAAGAGGCACACAGGTACCGTGGTTAACAAGGCGAATAAAGTACTGGACGAAATGCTTCCACATTTGTCTGCTCAATCGACGATCACGGCGCTAGCCTTGAAACAGCCGCCGCAGCTTGCAGAGGCGCTGGTAAGCGCTTCAAAGGACGAAAAACTCGTCAAGCACCTTTGCTTTCTGTGTGATACTGACAAGCTGTACAAAACGGCGCTCAGTGTTTATAATCCGGCCTTGGCACTAGTTGTTGCACAGCAAGCGCAAATGGACCCGAAGGAGTATCTTCCGTTTTTGCGTGCCCGCCAGAGCGAGAGCATTCACCGCCGTCGTTTCAATATAGATCTTTACCTGCGTCAGTATTCCAAGGCGTTACAGAGCCTCGTGGAAGAGGAGTCGACTGAAAACGATGGCGAGATTGTTGAGTTCGTTAACCGGCATGAACTGCACGCTGAGGCTCTGAATCTTTTGAGACACTCCGAGCGATCAGCGAAGTACCAGATCATGGAGGCTCAAGCGGAGAGATGGTACACCAGTGCTAAGTATACCGACGCAGGCCAATTTTTCGAGCTTTTAGGTCAACGGTCGCGAGCGATTGAGGCATACGTGCTTGGCGGGGACTGGCGCAAGGCACTTGCCTTGACAAGCGAGCCAACACGCAATGAGACGGCCGCCAAGCTTGTAGAGGGGTTGGAAGCAAACAAACAGTTCAGCGATGCAGCGCACTTGTTTGCCTATTATTTGAATGATCCGTTGAGGGCCCTCGAGTGCTACTGTCAAGCCAACCAATTTGACGATGCCGTGCTGGTTGGCCGCATGCATCAACTGGACAGTAAGCTGGAGGAGACTTTGAGAGAGAGTTATGCGACGTTCCAGGAGTTACTTGCTGATTGTGCGAGGCAGATCCCGGCGCAGCTGCGCCGGCTGCGCGAATTACGCGCAAAGCGAGACGAGGACACATTGGGGTTCGAGCATCAAATGGAGGACCTTGACGTCGCAGACAACCTCTCGGTTGCGGGAACAGAAACCACAAACGCGTCAATATTTACCAGGTACACCGACAAGTCCAGCGTAGGAACCGCGGCCACGAACGCGACTCGACGGACGGCCAAGAACCAGCGCCGGCAGGAGCGGAAGCGGGCAAGAGGTAAAAAAGGATCTGTGTACGAGGAAGAGTACCTTATCTCCTCGACTGGACGGCTTGTTGAGCGTCTGAAGCATGTGCGAAGTGATCTGCAGGGTCTTGTCGCTGCGCTGCAGCGATGTAATTTGTCTGTGTATGCCGGCCAGCTGGTGACCGAGGATGGCAAGATCTTGGATCTGCTGCGCGAGATTCTCGACGAAGTATATACGGTTGACGAGCGAGCGCTGCTACGCTATGACGAGAGTGGACACGAGTATATGACGAGTGCTCCTGTGAAGCCCGAGGTTCCCGAGGCCGTGCATTTCTGAAATGTGAGAAGGTGTCGAGCTGGCTAATCATAAACGAATCGATAATGTTAAATGGAGCCCAAAATTAATGCAATGCTATTTGATCGAGATACAGAACGCACACGGGCACGTCACACACAGGAGACACGCACGAGGCGCCGTGGGTGCTGTATGTGCGCTCTCTGGTAAGAGCCATACTCCTTTCCTTGCCCTACACCTTCCAATGTTGCCACCTCGACAACCCGATCCAAGGAAAGAGCCCCCACCGCAGACGACCGTACCATCGCACATGAACCTCAGAAAAGACGCGTTCTACTTTTTCACATCAATGGTGATTGGCGCCTCCGTCGTGACGCTGTGCTTGCTCTAGATATGCTGCGGCGAACACAGTAAGCGCCTGACCCATTTTAAGGCTGCCACCAGGGCGCCGGCCGATTCCGCCACACTATCGTTACCATTACTACAATTAATAGTCTTTCTACTTGTTAATTTACACCTTAAAATGTATAGGCCGGGGAGGTAGGCCCAGTCGCTGCGCGCACATCGCCGGCTGCAATACATATTTCGCGGCGGGGTCCTAGCAGTACCGTGTAGAGCGGCGGACCTCTATGCGGATCGCAGTGGTCGGCTGCTGCCACGGCGAGCTGGACCGGGTGTATGATGCGATTTGCCAGGCGGCGGGGCCACCGCCGGACCTAGTGATAATGTGCGGCGACTTCCAGGCTGCGCGGTATGCGTCTGATCTTGCTAGCATGAGCGTACCTGCGAAATACCGGCGCATGGGCGACTTCCACCAGTACTTCGAGGGCAAGAAGCGGGCGCCATACCTCACCATAGTCGTTGGCGGCAATCATGAGGCCAGTGCGCACATGTCGCTGCACTGTAACGGCGGGTGGCTGGCGCCCGACATCTGGTATCTGGGTGATGCAGGCGTGGTGAGGGTAGGCGACGTGCGCATTGGCGGCCTATCGGGAATTTGGTACGAGCCCGACTTCAGGAAACCCCATTTCGAGCACCGGCTGTTTCGGCGCAAGTGGCCGAAGTACGGGTTGCGGGGCGTGCCGTCCGACGCGATATACTCGGCGTACCATGTTCGCAAGCAGGATGTGGATCTACTGCTGCAGCTCGCGCCTGAGGAACTAGACATCTTTGTTTCTCACGACTGGCCCCAGGGAGCAGCCGAGCATGGCGATATCGACAAGCTGCTGAAGCTGAAGCCGTGGTTCGCGCGGGACGTGGCCGCGGGCAAGCTGGGCAGTCCGCCGGGCCGAGAGCTGCTGCTCACGCTACGGCCCGAGTGGTGGTTCAGCGCGCATATGCACGTTCACTATGAAGCGCAATGGGGCCGCACAAGGTTTGTGGCCCTGGACAAGCCGCTGGATCGGCGCACATTTGTGAAGTTCGTGGACGTGGGTGCACCCGCCGAGGGGCCCTGCCGTATAGAAGAGGATGCGGAGTGGCAGGAACTCAAGAAATTAGCGAAAAGAAATAATTAGAGTATATAGGAATCCGCGCTCACTTGGCAACGTAGAATTCGGGTTGGGCCGTGATCACGCCGACCGCGGGGGCTCCGCGTTTAGGGTTCCTCCCTGTTCGGGAAGCAGTGCGATCCGGCATGCACTGGAGGCTGGGCGACAGACAGCTCTACTTACTGCGCTGCTCCCTTGCGGCAATGGCTTCGTCTACTGCCTTGCGCAAAGCGTTGATAGCCTCCCTAGGTACGTCGGCGCCATAGACACCGGTTCCCGACACAATCACGTTGGCGCCGGCCGACGCGCAAGTGCACACATTGTCGGGACCGACGCCGCCGTCGACCTCGATGTCGAGCTTGGGCGCACGCTTGCGGACCTCCTCGACCTTCGGCATCATGTCAGGCATGAACTTCTGGCCTCCAAAGCCGGGCTCGACCGTCATCACGAGAATCTCGTCGACGTCGTCCAGGTAGTCAAACACAACATCGACCGGGGTCTTCGGCTTGACGGCCAGACCGACACGCATGCCGTTCTCCCTGATGAGCTTGATGGTGTCCGTCACCTTGCCGTCGGCCTCGTAGTGGAAGGTGTACTGGTCAGCCCCCGCGTCGGCCATGGGCTTCACCCACTCCTGGGGGTCCTGAACCATCATATGACAGTCGAAAAACGCCTCACCCTTCGGGATCCTCTTGCGCACGGCCTTGACGACCGGGGGCCCGAACGTGAGGTTCGGCACGAAGTTGCCGTCCATGATGTCCACATGCAGCCAGTCGGGACCGTTCAGCAACATTTTCTTCCAGTCCGCGGCCAGCTCGGAGAAGTCGCCGGACAGGATGGAGGGCGCAACGATAGAGCGAGACATGGTTCCTAAACAATAGCACTACAAGGCACGAAATGCACGGTAGAAAAGGGAACAGCGGGGCAGGCGGTAAACGCGCTTGCTAACGGTGGTCAACACGATGGTCCCCCATATTGCGGTCACGGGTCCTGGGCAAGGGCCGCGTCAGATGGGGCGTTTGGCACTAACGTCTCAGTGGCCTGCTGGGCCGGATGCTGCGCTTCAAGCACGGCGGGACGTGTGCACTAGATAAAGTATAACAAAGCGCGCGTGGCAAGCGAGCGGGCGCTGAGAGGACGACTCCTCGGCGGGTTTTGTATTCTGTTTTGTATTTTGCCGCCGTGGTCCCGCGGGCCTGCCAAGCTGAAATATTATTATGTCAATCCTGCTCTGCTCATGATAGCCTCCATATTTCATACTTAGAACCGTATCTTCCGTTATGCTGTTCAGCTCCCGCAGCCAGCGGCGGTGGTGCTGGTGGCGGCGGCGGCCGCACTACGCTACTCCACCGCAGTCCACCGCGATTCCTTGTCTTCCGCGACGTCACATGACCGAGCGCTGGAAGGGTCCCCCCTCTGTCTAATCCTAGTGCGCTGGATCACTTCCGCCACAGCGTAGAACCTGCATTGTTTTCTTGGCAACACCGCGGGCCGAGTGAGACAGCATGCCGCCAAAAGCAGACTGGGAGAAGCACCAGCCGCCCGTAGATGGCGAGAAGGAGGACGAGAAGGAGATTGTGCCGCTGTCCGAGGGCGACATTGAGGTGCTGAAGTCGTACGGCGCCGGGCCGTACCAGCGGCAGCTGAAGCAGATCGACAAGGACATTGCGGCGCTGCAGAAGTCGATCAGCGAGAAGGTCGGCATCCAGGAGAGCGACACGGGCCTCGCGCCGCCGAACCAGTGGGACCTCATGGCCGATAACCAGAGCATGAAGCAGGACCAGCCGCTGCAGGTGGCGCGGTGTACAAAGATCATTCAGGACGAGTCGCATCCGGACAAGGCGTCGTACGCAATCGATATCAAGCAAATCGCGAAGTTCATAGTGTCTCTGGGCGACCAGGTCAGCCCCACCGACATCGAGGAGGGCATGCGCGTCGGCGTGGAGCGTAGCAAGTACCGCATAATGCTGCCGCTGCCGCCGCGCATTGACCCCAGCGTCACGATGATGACCGTCGAGGAGAAGCCCGACGTCACGTACGGCGACGTCGGTGGGTCCAAGGAGCAGATCGAGAAGCTGCGCGAGGTTGTGGAGCTGCCGCTGCTGAACCCCGAGCGTTTTGCCAACCTCGGCATCGACCCGCCGAAGGGCATTCTTCTGTATGGCCCGCCGGGCACGGGCAAGACGCTTTGCGCGCGGGCGGTGGCGAACCGCACGGACGCCACGTTTATTCGCGTTATTGGCTCGGAGCTGGTCCAGAAGTACGTGGGCGAGGGCGCCCGCATGGTGCGCGAGCTGTTTGAGATGGCGCGCACCAAGAGCGCGTGTATCATCTTCTTCGACGAGATCGACGCGATTGGCGGTGCGCGGTTCGACGACGGCGCCGGCGGCGACAACGAGGTCCAGCGCACGATGCTGGAGCTCATCACCCAGCTCGACGGGTTCGACGCCCGCGGCAACATCAAGGTCATGTTTGCCACAAACCGTCCCAACACGCTGGACCCGGCGCTGCTGCGCCCGGGGCGCATCGACCGCAAGGTCGAGTTCTCGCTGCCGGATGTGGAGGGCCGTGCCAACATCTTCCGTATCCACTCCAAGAGCATGAGCGTCGAGCGCGGGATTCGCTGGGAGCTCATTTCGCGGCTGTGTCCGAATAGTACCGGCGCGGAGTTGCGGTCGGTGTGCACAGAGGCAGGCATGTTTGCCATCCGGGCCCGCCGAAAGCTGGCCACGGAGAAGGACTTCCTGGCCGCCGTCGACAAGGTCATCAAGGGCAACCTGAAGTTCTCGAGCACGTCGGAGTACATGCAGTACAACTAGTGTAATCCTATTTCTTATGCCGCTTCTTTATCTCCAGATAGATCCTTATACATCATCAAGCCACGGTGACTAGCTGGCTCTATGAAAACTATTGATTAGTTAGTGCAATGCCGATGTCGTTCTTCTGATGTCATTCTTTTGACGTCATTCCTTTGACGTTCCTTTGACGTTCCTTCGGCGTTAACAAAAAGCCTCTTTTTTGTGGTACACATGGGCTCCAGCATTGCTGCGAAGCCAGTGGAACGGTACCAGGCTACAGTATAAATAAATTATTGCTCAAGCCACCACGAGATGAGCCCCAGACCCTCACTGGAGCAGCTGCCCAACACCTTCATTCCGTGCTTCCCGTAAGTAAGCTGCTCCACGCGGAATCGCATTTTCTCATTTGTGTCCAGGAACAGCCTCATGTCACCGACGTTCCAAGCCCAGGCCTGCTCCTGAGCCACGAACTCGATTCCCTCGAAGAGCATCTGGCTGGGAACGAATATGTCGTCGAAAAACTCCATGCGCACATTGATCCCCTCCGGTGTGCAGCTCGAAATCCAGCCCACAAGGATCTCGCCCACAAACGGCGCAAAGACGATCAGCCGGAACGTGCAGTCCACGAAAATCGCGCCGTCTCCGTCCCGCAGAATACCGTCGCTGGCCGCATGCACGTCATAGAGGGCAATGCATAGGCCGACGTCGGGTATGACTTTGTTGGCGAATTTCTCGTTTATGGCCTTGGAGAGCGCATCATGGTGCGACTCGTCGAACGTTTCCGGGTCCAGCCGAATCGCGTCCGAGACCGTCGCCAGCGTGAACATGAAATTTCACGGTTCCTGGATAAGGCTAAACCACCCACGCGCGCGGTACATCTCCAAAATCTCAAACCACACACACGCACGCAGCATACATGCCCGCACCCATGTACAAATAATACCAATTTATTAATTTTCAGTATCAGCCTCAGGATAAATAAGGCTTATTTGCACTCTGTCAGGGGGGCTCTAGCACACACATTTTTTTCTCGGTACCCCTCCCCAGTTTTAATAGCCGAAGTGGACTAGCCCGCCTGCCGCGGCTCACTCAGCATATCTGCGCGCCCGCAGTACCAAGCCCGCTACTGTATAGAGCACCGAGTCCCCTGCGCTGTTCACGCCTACGTATGTCGAAAATATAAATTACTATTGAAATAGCTGGAGTCTGAGCCGACATTCGCACCGCGTGGAGCGCGCGCGGGTGGTTGGAGTAGGGGACGCGCCGGAATACGGCCAGGCATGGACCAATTACGAGCCTGTGAATTACGGAACCGCGTCGTCCCACACAGCTGCTGACTATAATCCGGGGTCGAGCTGCCATATTCTCTTTTCATCCACAACCCCATAGGCACGACACACGATGCTTCGGTACTCGACGCGGATAGCGCGGCGCGCGTTTAGCAGCAGCACGCGCCGTCAGGTCACGGCCTCTGTGGACGAGATCAAGGGCAAGAATGCCTCGTCGCACCTCACGAAGAAGTACCATGTGATCGACCACGAGTACGATGCTGTCGTGGTTGGTGCTGGCGGAGCCGGTCTGCGCGCCGCGTTCGGCCTGGCCCAGTCCGGCTTCAAAACGGCCTGCATCTCGAAGCTCTTTCCGACGCGCAGTCACACCGTGGCCGCGCAGGGCGGCATCAACGCAGCCCTCGGCAACATGCACGCCGACGACTGGCACTGGCACATGTACGACACGGTGAAGGGCAGCGACTGGCTTGGCGACCAGGACGCCATCCACTACATGGCCCGCGAGGCCCCCCCGGCAATTATCGAGCTCGAACATTTTGGTGTCCCGTTCAGCCGCACTGAGGAGGGCCGCATCTACCAGCGTGCGTTCGGTGGCCAGTCTAAGAACTTCGGAAAGGGCGGCCAGGCGTACCGGACCTGTGCTGTGGCTGACCGCACGGGCCATGCGCTCCTGCACACGCTCTACGGCCAGTCTCTGCGTCACAACACGCAGTTCTTCATCGAGTTCTTTGCCCTCGACCTGCTCATGGAGGACGGCGAGTGCCGCGGTGTCATTGCCTACAACCAGGAGGACGGCACCCTGCACCGCTTCTTCGCGCACAACACCGTTATTGCCACGGGCGGCTACGGCCGCTGCTACTTCTCGGCCACCTCCGCCCACACCTGTACCGGTGACGGCATGGCCATGGTCTCGCGTGCAGGCCTCCCGCTGCAGGACCTTGAGTTCGTGCAGTTCCACCCGACCGGTATCTACGGCAGCGGCTGCCTCATCACCGAAGGCTCTCGTGGTGAGGGTGGCTATCTGCTGAACTCGGAGGGCGAGCGCTTCATGGAGCGCTACGCGCCCACCGCCAAGGACCTCGCGTCCCGCGATGTCGTTTCGCGCTCCATGACCCTCGAGATCCGCGAGGGCCGTGGTGTCGGTCCCCGCAAGGATCACATCTACCTCCAGCTGTCGCACCTTCCCCCGGAGGTCCTCCACCTCCGTCTGCCCGGTATCTCGAAGACGGCGGAGATCTTCGCCGGTGTGGATGTGACGAAGGAGCCCATCCCCGTGCTGCCTACTGTCCATTACAATATGGGTGGTATCCCCACGAACTACCACGGTGAGGTCCTGACCCGCGAGAATGGCCAGGACAAGACCGTGAAGGGTCTGTGGGCATGCGGCGAGGCCGCCTGCGTTAGCGTCCACGGCGCAAACCGCCTTGGTGCCAACTCGCTGCTCGATCTCGTCGTGTTTGGCCGTGCCGTTGAGAAGCGCATCGCCGACACGCAGCAGCCCGGCAAGCCGCTGCCGAAGTCGAGCGAGGATATTGGCCAGTTCTCTATTGACAACCTTGACGCCGTACGCACGGCCAGCGGCCCGCGCCCGACGGCTGTGATTCGCGAGGACATGCAGCGCACAATGCAGAACGACGTGGCTGTGTTCCGCATGCAGGAGTCGCTCGATGCCGGCGTGGAGAACATCAAGCGCGTCGATGGCTACCTGCCCGAGCTCGGCACGCAGGACCGCAGCATGATCTGGAACTCGGACCTTGTCGAGTCGCTCGAGTTGCAGAACCTCATGACCTGCGCCACGCAGACCGCCCACAGCGCTGCTGCTCGCAAGGAGTCGCGCGGCGCGCACGCCCGTGAGGACTACCCCGAGCGCGACGACGTCAACTGGATGAAACACACACTCTCGTGGCAGCCGCGCAGCGGCGACGAGGTTCGCCTAGATTACAGAGAGAACATTCGTCACACGCTGGACGAGACTGAGGCCAAGCCTGTGCCCCCTGGCAAGCGTGTCTACTAATCTTATACGCTAAGTGGAAAGTGTTTTCTATGATATTAGATGCTTCGAATAGGGATAGAGGACCTTAGTGTCTCATCGTGTGCATTCTTACTAGACTGTGTATTGCTTTCTTCTTTTTTTTTTTTTTCTCCTCTTTGCTAAATCGGTGTTTTTAACTAAACGGCAAGCCTTGCTGGCCATCTGCAGCAGTTAGCCGCATGGTCTTGCCCAGCTGTCAAAAAACCCTCGAAATAGAGAATCTGGGCTAGGTTAGCCGTTCATCTGGGGCGGGCCTATGACTTCGGTATCCACCAATGCAGACACAGCTGGGCGTCACAGACGTGACCGGTTGGTGCATTTGATCGCGTAAGGCTTGGTCCCGTGTAACACGCGGTTGAAGGTTTCGCTTCAACGCTGCTCGTCGAGTACGTCAGGCCCGATTTGCCGCATCTCTATCGCCGCCGTTCTCAATAGGATGCCCGGACGCCCTAGGCGCAACCTGCACTCTGAAGTACGACAGTGACAAATCCAAATTGGGCAACGTATCTGGGGTATACCTTGCCCTGGATCATATATTTCGCAGATAGCTGCGGCTTGTGCCACGGTTTCCTAGCATGACAATGAGCCAGAATATCCACACACTTCTCTTATCGGAGTCAGCTAGACCCGAGTTAGGGCCTGGTGAGGTGCTGGAGCTGCCGATTCCGGCTGAACCGTACACTCTGCGCATTGTGATCCCCGGAACGTCGCCGGTGCTCGATCTCGGGGTGCCTCTCAAGTGCAACTTCCCATCGGAAGGTGCCGAGTTCGACCGCGAGAAGTTCTATGACTACGAGCTGCAGAGCGAGCTGACGGGGAACTGTGAAGTGGACATTCCCATTCACCACTCAGGCGCTTTCACGGTCAAGATCGGGGACGAAGTCGAATGGAACTTCGTCGTCAAGTGCGGCTTCGAGATTGGTGGACGTCAAATCACTGCAAACGCCCTTGCCGTGCAGACAGTGCTCTCGAAGCTTGTTGCCCCTGGTGATACCGTGCGCTCCCCGGAATGGCGCAAGTACCTTGAGGACGTTGCCTACAAGGGCTACAACATGATCCATTTCGTGCCCTTGCAGCCGCGCGGAGAGTCTGGCTCACCGTTTAGTCTACTGGACCAGCTCAGCTGGGACAAGACTACGTTCCCCGGCCAAGGAAAGGATGTCGAGTACCTAGTGCAGCAACTGACCGAGCTCGGCATCCTCGGCTTAAGCGACATTGTTCTGAACCATACTGCCAGCGACTCCCCATGGCTCAAGGAGCATCCAGAGGCTGGCTACTCTGTCGAGACAGCTCCTCACTTGGAGGTCGCGATTGAACTCGACACTGAACTCCTCAAGGCAAAGGGCTTTAGCATCAACTCGGCCCAGGACCTTGGTGTCGTTGACAAGGTTGTGCGCGATGCAGCCGAGGCAACCAAGCTGTGGGAGTTCTACGTGGTTGATGTTAAAAGCCTTGCCGCCACTGTCACCGATCATCCCTTCCAAGGTACGCCTCCGAGCGACTTGCCTCGCACCTTGGAGGAGCTGGGAGCCAAGCTCGCCGCGGAGGCTGGCCAAAACTTCGACGTGCTGGGCCCCCGATTTGGCCGCAAGCTTGACTCCACTGTCCTGGCAGAGTTCGTGGCTGGTTCGTCTTTCTCGGTAGTTGAGCTCGTGAATCAAGTCAACGCGCAATTGTACGCGGAGTACAACGATGATATTGCGGGCGCCATCAACTCAATCAAGGACCGCCAGCGCTACTTACGTCTTGACGACGATGGCCCTAAGATCGGCCATGAGGTGGGTCCGGATGCGCCGATCATCGAGTCCTACTTCAACCGTCAGCACGGACTGGCTTTGGCTTGCAATGGCTGGGTGTGGGGCGGAAACCCACTCATCGACCATGCTGGCCCTAAATGCAAGGCCTACATCCGCCGGGAGCTCATTGTTTGGGGTGACTGCACTAAGCTCCGGTACGGTAGTGGACCAGAGGACTCGCCATATATTTGGAAGCGCATGGGCGACTACGCTCGATTGCTCGCCAAGTACTTCTCAGGACTGAGACTTGACAACGCTCACTCGACTCCCCTGCATGTTGGTGAGTACATTCTCGACCAGGCGCGTAAGGTCCGTCCCAACCTCTACGTTGTAGCTGAGTTGTTCAGTGGCTCTCAGGAGATGGATAAGCTCTATGTTGAGAGGCTTGGTATTGCTTCGCTGCTGCGCGAGGCGATTATGCCTGGCGATCCCAAAGACCTGTCGACCACCATCCACATTAATGGTGGGCTGGCTATTGGCTCCTTCGTGGAGCCAGTTGTTGTTGGTAGTAAAACACATGCTTGGCTCATGGAGGTCACTCACGACAACCAGACAATGTACGAGAAGCGCACCGTGGAGGATACCCTATCTACAGCAGGTCTGGTTGCAATGTGTCAGGTTGCTTCTGGATCTACATTCGGCTCCGACGAGGCCTACCCTCATGCCCTTAATGTGGTGACCGAGGAGCGCCGCTATGTGCTGGGAGGTGGCATCACAAAGGCAAAGCGGGTACTGAACAAGCTCCACAAGGAAATGGCCGAGAAAAACATGTTCGAAAGCTTCACGGATTACAAGGGCCAATATATCACGGTTCACCGTGTTAATCCTGAGAGCGGCGAAGGTGTGTTCCTCATTGCTCGCACGAAGTTCTGGGATGCTGGTTACCAGGACATTGAGTCGATCCGCTTGGAAGCCTCGCGTGCTGACTGGCATGCAGGATGGTCTTTCGTGAAAACCGGAGATGTGACCGAAGATAAGTCGAAGATCATTCCGGTGCCAACTGAACTGCACGACCTCGAGCCTGTCAATGTAGAGTTCGATGGCTCTACATCAGTCATTCATATTGACCCGTCCAGATTCCCGCAAGGCTCAGTCGCTGTTTGGCGTACATCTCGTACCTTTGATGTGTCGAAGATTGAAAACTTGGTTCGCACTGGAGCTGACAAGGCTGTGGCGGGTCTTAATCTGCTGGACTTCAATGTCCTTCTGTATCATGCCGAGGGTGAAGAGCGTGCTTTCACCGACTGGAAGCGGGGCACCTACAACATTCCCGGTATTGGAAACCTTGTATATGCAGGGCTGCAGGGCTGGGAATCCTTGTTGCGTGACATTGTACTGAGACAGGACCTTGGACATCCTCTCTGTGATAACCTCAGAAATGGGTTGTGGGCATTCGAGTACTTGACTGAACGTTCTCCGTCTGACACGGTTAAGCAGTGGCTGCAGGAGCGCCTGGAGGCGACACGCCAAGTACCCACCTTCTTGCGACCCCGCTATTTCGCTGCCACTGTTCTTGGACTCTACGATGCGGCCACAGCCCGTGCTGTGAGGTTGATGCACCTCAACCCCGCTCAAATTTCGCAGTTCTACCGGCAGCTCGTTCTTACCAGTGTCCAAATGGTAGGCGAGCTTCCGAACTGCTCGCTTTTCCCCAACCGTATCACACCGACGATGGCGGCTGGATTGCCGCACTTCAGTGAGGGTGTTATGCGATGCTGGGGTCGTGACTGCTTCCTCTCCATTAGTGGGCTTCTTACCCGGTTGGGTCGTCTAGAGCGTGCCAGGGAGCACATTCTCGGCTTTGGATCCACTTTAAAATACGGACTCATTCCCAACTTGCTAGATTCAGGGCGCAACCCGCGTTACAATGCTCGTGATGCAACATGGTTCTTTGCCCAGAGTGTGCAAGACTATTGCAATGCTACGAAGTCGTATGATATTCTTCATGATGAGGTACGTCGTCGTTTCCCTCTTGATGACTCGTACACGGAGGAGCCCAGCTCTTCCTATTCAACGGTTGGCGATCTCGTGTTCGAGATTCTACAGAGGCATGCTGCCGGAGTCAAGTTCCGCGAGCACGACGCGGGTCCCAAGATCGACATGCACATGAAGTCCAATGGATTCAACCAGCACATCTGGACGGACTGGGAGACTGGTCTCGTATTCGGTGGAAATCAGGACAATTGCGGTACTTGGATGGACAAGATGGGTGAGTCCCCCATGGCCGGAAGTGAAGGTGTTCCCGGCACCCCTCGTGACGGTGCGGCAATCGAGATTACCGGTCTTTTGAAGAGCTGTCTGAGATGGGTTATCGAAGTCCGTGACAAAGATGAGTATCCATTCCCTGAGTCGGTGACCAATGAGAGCGGTGAAAAGGTGACAATCAAGCACTGGAATGATCTGATCCAGAAGTCGTTCGAGCGCTGCTATTGGATTCCGGAGTCACCGGATGCTGCGGACGCCAAAGAATACGATGTGGACTGGAACATTGTCAACCGCCGCGGAATCTATAAGGACATCTATCGCTCTGGAAAGCCGTACGAGGATTACCAGTTCCGTGGCCAGTTTACCATTGCTGTGAACGCTGCCCCCGAATTGTTCGACCTGTCCAAAATCAGTAAGACGCTCAAGCTCGCCGACGAGGTGCTACGTGGCCCTGTCGGTTTTGCTACTCTGGATCCCAGTGATTGGAACTATAGGCCTTACTACATCAACGGTATCGAAAGCACCGATTTCGCTACGTCTAGAGGCCGCAATTATCACCAGGGTCCTGAATGGGTCTGGGTTGAAGGCGAGTTCTTGCAGGCATATGTGCGCACATTGGCGCGCGCTGGCAAGTCAAGGAAGGAGCTTATCAAGGCACTGCGCCAACGTATCCAGGGACATGTTAAATGGATCCGTGAATCGCCGTGGGCGGGTCTCACAGAGCTCACCCATAAGAATGGTGAGCTTTGCCCCGACTCTTCGCCGACTCAGGCGTGGTCGTCAGCGCAGATCATTGAAGCTCTTGCTGCCGTCACCGCGGCCTGAGCTACAAGGAAAAAAAAAAAACCCACAAGCGTGTGGGCTGAAGCGATGTTATTATTACTCTAAATAAAAATTCTAACCCCATGATGCATAATCCTTCAATGTCGCTAGTATTGGCTATTGCGGCAGCCGCCATGCACTATTCAGGCGCTGTCATGCCTCGAGCACTGAGTCGCATAAGTGCATCTTTGTTTCAGGCAATAAATCACTAATCTCCAGGTATTTCTATGAACATGGCCTCTGTGCATACCTTGGCTGCTACCCCGCCGTGGATTCCGACATCGCGATGACTTGTGGCCGGGATCGGAGCGGGACCCATACCCCCGCCACGCATATACCGGTGAACAATCGGTTTCGGTAGCATCATTATACTTCTACCACCAAGGTTTATTTGAAGCTAGTCATAAGAACCCATGCCAACTACAAAGACTATTGTGCTGCTCCCTGGCGACCATGTTGGGCCTGAGGTCACGGCCGAAGCCGTTAAGGTGCTACAGGCAGTGGAGAGCGTTTTGGGCGAGGTTGCGTTTGATTTCCAGCAGCACTTAATTGGTGGCGCTGCCATCGATGCGACAGGCTCGCCTTTGCCCGATGAGGCGCTGGCAGCAGCAAAGAAGGCTAGTGCCGTTCTGCTGGGTGCCGTGGGCGGACCGAAGTGGGGTACTGGCCAGGTGCGTCCCGAGCAGGGCCTCCTCAAGATCCGCAAAGAGCTCAGTCTTTATGCCAACCTGCGGCCGTGTAACATTATCGCTCCTGAATTTGCGAAGCTCAGTCCTCTGAAGGAGGAGAGCGTTGTCGGCACCGACATCATGATCGTGCGCGAGCTGACCGGCGGCATCTACTTCGGCGAGCGTACTGAGGCCGAGGCCTCAGCGACTAGCGACGAGGTCGCTGCGTGGGATACTGAGAAGTACAGCGTGGGCGAGATCACGCGGATCGCGCGGATGTCCGGCTTTCTGGCCCGCCAGGCGAACCCGCCGCTGCCGGTGTGGAGCCTCGACAAGGCTAATGTGCTAGCCTCCAGCCGCCTGTGGCGTAACGTGGTTACTCGCGTGTTTGCCGAGGAGTTCCCGGATGTGAAGCTGGAGCACCAGCTCATTGACTCGGCTGCTATGATTCTGGTCAAGAACCCAAAGCAGCTGAATGGTGTTGTGTGCACAACGAACATGTTTGGTGATATCATCAGTGACGAGGCCAGTGTCATTCCTGGCTCACTGGGATTGCTGCCATCGGCTTCGCTTTCGAGCCTGCCCGACACAAACTCGGCGTTCGGCCTTTACGAGCCTTGCCACGGCTCGGCGCCGGATCTGCCGCCCAAGAAGGTGAACCCAGTGGCCACTATTCTAAGCGCTGCCATGATGCTGAGGCTGTCGCTTGGCCTGCCGAAGGCTGCTGATGCTGTAGAACGGGCCGTGAAGAACGTTCTTACCAGTGGCGTGTGCACAGCCGACCTTGGCGGCAAAGCCTCGACCAGCGAAGTGGGTGACGCCATTGCTGCCGAGACTGCCAAATTGCTGTCTTAAATCACGTACTGAAGCTGGGGCTACCCTGTAGCTCTACCAACCCACGCATTTATGACGATGTACATTAAATTCCTTGCCGACTGATTTTCCGATTTGTCTTCGTCCTGAACGAAGCCTGCCTACATATAACAGTGGCGTACACACAATAGATACATACATGCTCGGATCAAACCTATGTTGTCTATAAGCTTATAATTTATGATGGCCTGATTCGACACGAGCCCAGTCTTGCAGAGTGAGTGGCTTGTATTCGCTACCAATAAGCCAGTAGATAACTTCACCCTCGGGTGCCGGAATTTTCTGATCGCGGAACTGCTTCTTCTGGATCTTGTTATTGCCGGTAGTCTCAACAGTGTCCACGAATTTGATGAACAACGGTACAGCATATCGTGGCAGCCGCTCCAAGAGCAGCTTACCGAGCTTCTTGATATCGGGAGGACTGTGGGGATCAATGGGCTTTACTACAGCAAAACCGGCCCGACCTTCATGCTGGGGAACCTTCACACCAACACACACCGCCACATCAACGCCACCGATCTCGGTGATTGCCTGCTCGACCTCGTTTGTACTGACATTCTCGCTCTTCCACCGGAAGGTGTCACCCAGCCGGTCTACGAAGAACAAGTGGTAGTCCTCATCGAACTTGAGTAGGTCGCCGGTACGCACGTACGCATCTCCCTTCTCAAAAACGTCAAAAGCAAGACGCTCGTCTGTTGCGTTCTTGTTATTCGCATAACCTTGGTAGTCCTCGGCAATGTTGTTCTTGTCAACCTTGAACACAAATTCACCAGGCTCATTCGGAACGGTCGGTCGGCTAAGTCCAGTAATAGGGTCACGCCAGATATCTTGGGTATCAGAATCGATGGCTACAATATTCCACTTAGTCTTGCGCATGATAGCAGTGGCCAAGCTGCCGTACGCACCACAGGACCCGACACCGTAAACACCGCTTTGCAAGTTGATTGTGGCACTGGGGAACTCCGTGGCACCATAAAATTCACCAATAAGGGGAATATTGAAGCGCTCCTTGAACTGCATCCATACGTCCGGGCGCATACCGTTACCGAACGCGGCACGAATCTTGTGGCGGCGCTCATCGGGAGACGGCGGCGCATTCAATAAGTAACGACAGGTCTCGCCAACGTACTGAATTGCTGTGGCATGTGAGATGCGTGCCTGCGTCCAGAAGGTGGTGGTTGAGAACTTGTGTCCGATGGCATAGGTGCCACCCTTCTGCAAAATCGCAAGGAACCCAAGGCACGCCGCGGTTGAGTGATAAAGTGGCATGGCTGAGTACATCACGTCGTCGTTACGGTAATGATTCACATTTCCGTAAAGACGCGATCCCCAGTACGCTTTCTTCCACGAAAAGTGCGCTGCTTTGGGCAGCCCCGTGGTGCCCGACGTGTAAATGTAGCAGGCCGGGTCAGCCTCGGTAATGTTCTTCGTGACCTCCAGCGGGCTGTAGCGCGTAGACACCGACTCGAACTGGTCCTTGTCAGCGACTATAGTGGACGTGCCCTGAGCCTTCAGGTCATCAGCAATGCTCAGCCCGTGCTCCTTCACCTCATCATCAACAATGAAGACCTTTGCCTTGGCAACCTTAACACAGTGCAGAAGCGACTTCCCCTGCAGATTGTAGTTGATGAGGGCCGGGAATGCGCCCAGGTTCCATAGCGCCAGCCACAAGAACACCATTTCCGGCTTGTTCACAAAGTCAATGGCTACGCAGTCGCCCTGCTTGATTCCATACTCTGAGCTAAGAAAGTTGGAGTACTTCAACACGATATCGTACGTCCTGCCATACGTGTACGAACGCACAACAAAATTGTCCTCTAGAGGCTTGTTGCTATTCAGGCTCGCCTCGGTGATGGGCTCGGGGTATACGAGGAACAGGTGGTTCGGTTGCCGCTTCGCCCAGTTCTCAAACACGAACCACATGCTCACCTGCGAGTGACGGATTGCAAGCTTCCATGACAATGTGGCCCCAATGAGCTGCTTCGCGCGGACCAAGTCAGCAAAGAAGTCGTATCTGGAGTCTATGTACCCAGCAGACAGGGCACCAAGTAAGGCAAGTTCAACTCCGCTCATGCTCTCACGTTAGTGTTGGTGGGTGATGTTATTTCGGCTAATGCGGGGACCACCGGCCTTTTCAGTGCCCGCGGCTCACCTCTCCACGTGACCAGACCATGTGGGGTAATTAGTGCGAGTGCCGGCGAGACCCTAGCGAGCAGCCGAGGTGACCAGATGACACTAATTTAATCGTCACGCAACGGTTGGTGCGCCTTAGCTGTATGGAGGTTACGTGGTTGGGGCTTCCTGGAGTGTGCGGCCTCAATCAGGCGAGGTGAGTGTCGTAAACCCCGCTCACTGCTGCTCTCCTTTACAAACCTTATTTGTGAGGGGTTCCAGTTGCTTTAAATGGAAAGCTATATAGTCAATACGGAGATGTTTATGAGATTGATCAGGACCTGGAACGTGCAGACGTGTTTGGGACGTGGCCTTTGCTAGTGCTTAAATGCCCCACACATTGGCCAGTGGCATGGGTGCACAATTCAGCTTTCATAAATTGGTACTGATCAAAAACGAAGAACCCTCGCTTCTTGGGCACGGCTATACGCCTTGTCTCGCTATCCTGTGTTTACTAGAGCTTTTGAATGCTCCTCGCCTAATCATGTCTTAGGGTTCGGGATGTCAGGTGCCGTGTACTTGACGGAAGCTTGGTCCTGAGCCACCACCATCACACACACCACCTAAGTAGTGCACACGCGGTGACTTGGACTCAGATATTTTAAGGATAAGACCGTCACATACCATATAGTCAAGAAATAGAAGTCTTGGTGTATGATTACATCGTGGCCCATATCGGGAAGCATAGATGGATATTCACCTCTTACGAAAACTGAAACTTCATAATCTGTCTTGTCAAGCATAATTCTCTACTGCGTCTCAGTGTCCCGTTAGGCCTCATTGGACTTCCGAAGACTCAAAACCACATATTTTCACCGTGTTTTGCCCATTATATTTTGCACGACTTGCTTTATTTTCAGTAAGCTGTTACTTCGGGACGGTTACAGGGATCTGCATGACACGAGGGCAGGGGCCTTGGGCGCCCACTGACGCATGCTTCTTGAATAAGTCAAGCTGAGCACTAAGCTGTGTAGAGATGGCCCGCTTCCCAGAAGAAGCCAAAAATAATTTACAAAATGTCGCTGGAATTCTATACCGTTTGTCTAAATTACCTATTAGCCGTATTTTTTCAACGAATCGTCTGATCACATCCTGGCTTATCGGGCTGCATGGATTAGGTGATCTGTCAACAACATAGCCGACTCAACGCGCAGCGACTGGACGACCGCATGCCACTGGCTCGAGTGAATCTTCCGTCGAACTACAGAAATACAGCGAGGTCCCTACCTTGTTCCCAAATCACTGTGTGAATCTTTTACCCAAGTTAATCCCTGACATGCGCCCAGCAGACACTGGAAGGCATCAATGAATGTTTGGAAACGCAGCGAACATCCCACCTAATGGCCATTGAACAAGATTCCATAGAAACATACAAATCTCGCCTTTAGATAAAAGGGCCCTTCTGTTATAGGCAGGCCTTCAATGTGCATACAATGGCCCGCTCCGCCTTGCCGGAGTGTTTTGACCCTTACCCATGTTCCGAAACAGGACAAGGCCGTAAATAAACCAGCTGTACGTAACCAGAGGTAAATAAATACGAAGAATCGCACCCACCACGCATCCCAACACGAAACAGGTGTCTCAGTGTTCGCCGAAACCGGTCCTCACACAACAACCAAGATGGCTTCTATGCCGCTAATTGAGTATTTACGCGACAAGATCTATCTTGGAGCGTACGACTACGTTCCCGAGGACACAGATACCCAGGTCTTTCTGACTGTCGACGACACACTTGTTTACAACAACTTCCACCATGACTTCGGTCCGCTGAGCATTGCCCATCTCTACCGCTTCGCTGTCATTCTCCATGACGTCCTTGGCAAGCCGGAACACCAAGGCAAGGCGGTTGTCTTCTACAGTTATACCGATGCTAAGAGCAGGGCCAACGCTACCTGTCTTTTAGCAAGCTACATGGTGGTGATTCAGAGCTGGCAGCCGCACCAGGCTCTAGCACCTATTGCCCAAGCGCCACCGGTAATGCCATTCCGTGACGCAGGCTATAGCATTGCCGATTTCACCATTACAGTCCAGGACGTCGTGTATGCCTTGTGGCGAGCCAAGAGTCACGGGCTACTGGAAATGCGCCAGTTTGATTTAGAAGAATACGAGCAGTACGAGCTTGTTGAGTACGGCGATCTTAACGCTGTAGGCAAGCACTTCGTCGCGTTTGCCAGTCCCGTCACTGGCAACCCCAGCGTAGAACCAGTGCTCGAGTACTTCCAGAAGCACAACGTTAAACTTGTTGTGCGGTTGAACTCGCATCTGTACGATAGAAAAATTTTTGAGGACGTTGGCATCAAGCATGTGGACCTCATATTCGAGGACGGTACCTGCCCAACCATGGCATTTGTGAAAGGTTTCATAGGTGCTGTTGAGGGTGTCATAAAACAGGGCGGCAAGGTGGCTGTGCACTGCCGGGCTGGTCTTGGCCGCACAGGATGCCTGATTGGCGCGCACCTTATCTACACATATGGTTTCTCTGCCCAAGAGGCGATTGCGTACATGAGGTTTTTGAGGCCTGGTATGGTTGTGGGGCCCCAACAACACTGGCTGTATCAGCATCAAAATGAGTTCCGTGACTGGCGTCACACCATGCGCGTTTCGCGGATTCCTGACGAGAGCTTGGGTGGCTACGCGCCTCTTGTGGATGCGGCTCTTGCATCTCGCCAAGCCACGCAGAGCGCGGCACCTCGGACTCCGGAGCGCAATATTCTCGGGCCGCGCAGCCCTTCGTCTGCAAATGCCTGTTTGCCAATGCCGACACCTGGCCAACCGCGCAAGACCCCTTCCCCATTGCGCGTGCGCACCGCACCTCAGGCGTCCCGCTATTATTCAATTGAAGACAGAGACCGTGAGGGGACTAACTCAGATGAGGAGAGCCTGTACGACTGCGAGGTTGGAGAGGATGAGCCAGAGGTTCTACAAGCTAAGCGATCCTTGTCTAGGTCAGTCTCTCGCGGAGGGATGCCCCTAGTAGCTAAAGCGCGCTCTAGAGTTACGTCGCGCTCTGTCTCTGGCTCAAAACGAGTGGACCCTGATGCAAACTCGGAGAACAGCGGAATCGTTGTCGCTCGCCAGCGAAGAAATATCACGGACTACACAACGCGCTCGCAGCAGCTGGCACTGGCGCGACAGATCCGAGTGGCATCCAACCCATCACCGCGACGAAGATCTCGGCGGGAGGAGAGCGAGGCCACTTCCCAGAGCGTACCATTGGGCGAGTCGTCGCCAACACCAAGGGTTGCTAGCGCTGCAAAATAGATTATATTATTTGACGACGAGAATGGCCCCACTCTATAAATACGATCAATTTGCATAACAATTAACGCTATTTTTTCAGCTTCTTTTCTTTGAGTAGCCGGATTTCATGAGCCATTTGAAGTAGAGATGTGCCAAGTTCAATATGCGTCCCCATGGTGGATTGTATCAGTGTGTGCACTTACACCTTTCTGGCTGTCTATATGCTCTTCGCGCTCGATAGAGAGATATGCGTCAGCGATTTAACGCTGTTGTTCACCAAATTACCAATCATGACGGCTTCACGCAGACTATTACGCAAGCTATTGATATTTTATGGCTGAGCAGCTTGAAGCCAGTTTCCAAAAAGCTGTTCAGTGTGGAGCCATTCAAATTGAATGCCGTTGCAGCCATGCACTAGTGCACATAATGGGCGTTGACTTTTTGCGATGGTAACACTGAGCCTCAGAGCTTAGCGTTGCGTACAAAAATTCTAGCTATGCGAGTTGGATAAATTGATCAATTCTGTTTTATTTCATTAAACCATCAATACTATTATGGCTTTATAAACACCCCCTCTCCCACTTATTTCCTGTCTCGGGTTAAATATTCCGAATTAGCTCTATGCAGCACCTTTGCAGCGCATGCACGTCGCCGCGAAAGCCACGCGTTCGCCTCCTTCGCTTGACTCGATGCAGCTCTTCGGCTCGGGTTGTCTGAGCCGAACAGCTATGATTAGTCTACAAAATGATCTAGTATTTATAGGACTGAAGTTTTCATTAATGCATTTCCTTTTGGATTTATCTCGGTAGCCCCTTATAGTCTACACTCGTATCAGTTCTTTGTGTACATCACGTTGTCGATCTCGGCATCGGGATGGGAAGCGGCTCCTGACTAAATGCATATACCTCCTAAAAATACCCATGCTCACCGGTCATATGCAATCTTCGGCCCGATGTTCTGCGCATATGCTAGCGCAGCCTCGAGGTGAAGTGACGGTCGTAACTAAGAGCAACGTGTAAAGGCAAGTGTTTAGTGTAATTTGCAGCTCAGACTGGACAAACTATAATGCGGCGGGAAATGGGGCGTACCCAAACAACCGCAACGCGCCGAGAAAGTGTGTTCAAATTTCCTTCACGTGTGGAGGAGGGAATCCGTGTCAGCTGAGCTGCAAGGCTATGGCTGCGCGGCACCAAATAAGGACCTAGGTTTAGGTAGCACGCTCCAAGGTGAGGCGGAATGCGTTTATTGCGATGCGACAGCGTACGTCGCTAAACAAAGAAGCACAGGAGGATGAACGTTGGGCTTGCCGCAGGGCATGCAAAAGTTCCCGGCAAAAACATTGAGCACGGTGCCCACCCAGAGAAGCCTAATGTGATCTCCTAAAAAAAACTTCGTCCACAGCAAGTTTGCAAAACCCAGGTACAGGGCTAGGTGAAAGGAGGCTTCACTTAGGGTTTCTAGATCCGATTGGGAATCAAAAGGGATTGGGCCACACGGACATTCCAGTTTTCTCTCTTAAACTAGCGGTGCTGACGTCCCTGGAACAAAGGATTTTGGTTTCAAGATGAAGGTGGTTGCTTTGGGTGCAATCGCGTTGCAGGCTGGAGCCGTTTTGGGCGCCGACTCCCCGTATGTGCCATATCAAACGTCGTGCCCGTCGTCCGACTACAACCTTCTGCGCACGGCGGACGCGATCTCGGACGGCGAGAGTGATTTCTTGCAAAAGCGTGATGAGATCACGCGGGAAGCAATCATCGATTGGCTCGGAAAGAGTAACCTGAGCAACTTCAATGCACAGAGCTTCCTTGGGAACCGTACCATTCGCTACGGCCTCGCGTTCAGCGGTGGTGGGTACCGTGCCATGTTGGCTGGTGCTGGCCAGCTCGCGGCCACGGACAACCGTACGGACCACTCCACGGATAATGGCCACGTTGGTGGCTTGCTGCAGGGTGCTACATATCTCGCGGGTCTGTCTGGCGGCAATTGGCTCGTGGGCTCCATTGTTGTGAACAACTTCACCAGCGTTCAGGCTCTACAGAACGACGACAGTCTGTGGAATCTTGAGCACAGTTTGATCAACCCCGGCGGAGCGAACATTATCAAGACCTTCGGGTACTGGGATACCATCATTGACGATGTGGAGGACAAGAAGGATGCCGGCTGGAACACGAGTTTGACGGACCTGTGGGGCCGCGGTCTTGGTTACCAGTTCTTCAACGCGTCCAAGGGTGGCCAGGGTCTGCAGTACTCGGCGATCCGCGATTACGACGTGTTCAAGAACGCGTCGATGCCGTTCCCCATCCACGTCACGGACCACCGTCGCATCGGCTCGCAGGTGATCTCGCTGAACAGCTCCGTGTTCGAGTTCAACCCTTACGAGCTCGGCTCCTGGGACCCCAGCGTCTACCACTTCGCGGACCTGCGTTACATCGCCTCAAATGTCGACCAGGGCCGGCCGACGTCGTCGAACTCGAGTGGCGCGTGCGCAACGAACTACGACAACGTCGGCTTCATGATCGGCACCTCGGCTACGCTGTTCAACCAGTTCATTCTCCGGCTCAACAGCACGGGTCTGTCGGGCGAGGTTAAGAAGCTGGCCCAGGAGATCCTGCAGGACATGAGCAATGCCGGTGATGACATCTCCATCATTGACCCGAACCCGTTCTACGGCTTGTCGGATGTTGTCGACTCGGACGACCGCGATCTGACCTTGGTCGATGGTGGTGAGGATAACGAGAACATCCCTCTTGTGCCGCTGTACCAGCCCCAACGCAACGTTGATCTGATCTTCGCGTTCGACAACTCGGCAGACACGAACTCGTCGTGGCCCGACGGAGCCTCGCTTGTTGCTACGTATGAACGCCAGTTCGACCGCCAGGCGAACGGCACGCACTTCCCCTACGTGCCGGATACCAACACCTTCTTGTACGGCGGCCTCACGCTGCAGCCGACGTTCTTCGGATGCAACCTCACGAACCTGTCGTCCCTTTACAACAGCTCGGCGCAGTTCAACACCTCGGACCCGAGCAACATTCCTCCTGTTATTGTTTACATTGCCAACTCGGAGCATTCGTTCGCCTCTAACGAGTCGACGTTCAAGCTGAGCTACTCCAACTCGGATCGGGATGCCATGATCGAGAACGGATACAACACGGTGTCCCAGAACAACGGCACCCTGGACTCTGAGTGGCGTAGCTGCATTGGCTGCGCTCTCATTTTGCGTGAGCAGCAGCGCCGTCACCAGACTCCGACCGACCAGTGCCAGCGGTGCTTCACCAAGTACTGCTGGGACGGCAGCACCACGGACCAGTCGAGCGGCACGCCGCGCCGCCGTGATGGCAAGTCGAACATTGTCAACACCACGTCCGTCTCGGCTGCTGCCTCGTCGTCGGCTGCTGCCTCGTCGTCGGCGTCCTCTAGCAGCAGCAAGAAGAAGAAGAACGCTGCCGTGCCCACTGGTGTCTCCAGTGGTCTCCTGGCTTCTGTGTTTGGTGTCATGTTCATGTTCTTGTAGTTATGTAGCATTGGCCTTGCCTGTTTACGCTTGCGGGGCCTCAGCATTGATGACTCCGCGCGTAAGCGCGCATCAACATTGACTAAATTGGTTTACGTTCTTTATAATTTGTATCAAAGAGCCACTCGGTAACTGTAAAGAGATAGGCAAAAAAGTTAGATAACCATATATTTGTTACCCGATTGAATGAGATATGAAATCTGAAATGAAATCAGTGTGTGTGGCAGACATTATCATAATAAAACGTGATTCCAGTGAGATAAGAGAATACACCAGATCCTTATGTCTCGCTCTCTCTCACTCTCTGTGCATTTGTGTGAGTCCATTTGTGTCGGTGTATGTCTGAGTAGTCCCTAGGCAGCTGTGCGCGCACGAATGCCTTGCACAATCGCCTGTTCGTAAACCCATGTATTGCCACCCGAGCCTTTCGCCTTTACGTGCTGCTTGGTGCGCGCATCCTTCCAAGCAGCTATACGGCCGATCCGGGACCCATCGTGCTGGGCAAATGACTCTGCATCGTCCCATCCCTGCGAAAAGCCATCCTCGAATCGCCAGTGCTCCCAATCCCTCTTGCTGTCCTGGGACTCCCAGTACTGCTTGTGCTGGCTCAGTGCCTGGTTCAGGGCCTCCTGCTTGTTGCCACGCTCAGGGCTGACGCGCGGAATGATCACGCCCTGTTGAGACATGTTCGTCCAGTCCCAGGAGCCGCCATTTCCCTGACCGAACTTGAACGTCCAGAAAAAGTTTCCTGCGAGCTGGGAGAAGCATTGAAGCTGGTTTGCACCGTACTGCGCCTCGGCCTTGCCGCGGTCGATCTGCGACTTCTGCCATGAGCTCTCATCCAGGCAGCACGACCACTCGCCAACAATGGCGTCCACGTCGTCGCTGGGCTGGACGGAGCTCGCAGCATTGTTGATGTGCTCTTCAGCGCTTTTGGCTTTGTCCTCGTCAGAGAACGTGCGGTACACGTGCGTGTCGACCACGAACCCCGTGTTGCCGTGCGCCTCCTTGTCGAACTGCTTCACGGTCTCAACCCACTCGTTGTAGTTCCAGCCGTCGCTGATCACAAGCGGGATGCGCTTGCCCAGCGCCGAGCTGTGCCGAATGTGCGACGCCGCGTCGAGATAGAAGCCCTTCATTTTGGCCTCGCCCCAGGGCGCCTCGTTCACGAGCTGCAGCCCGACAACGTTGTTGTGCTTCTCAAGCAGCTTCACGGCCTCCACATACGCCTCAATGGCATGCTCGCGGTACTTGTGGTGCTCCCAGAACTCTGCTTTGCCGCTGTCGGTGCCGCTATGCTCGTCGCCGTTTGCTCCGCCCGGGACCGCGTGGAAGTCGACAAGCACGCCAATCCCGTTTGCTGCCGCGTTCTCCAGCACCTGCTCGACGTACTTCCAGCTGTGTTCGTAAACTTTGGCGTACTTCTCGAACGGCGTTTTAGCAGTAAACCTCTTTGGGTCGGGCAGCGACCAAAAGCCAATAGGAAGCCGCACGGCCGTCACGCCCTTCGAGCGCAGCAGCTGCCAGTCCTGCTCAGTGACAAAGGAGCCCCAGTGGTCTTCCCAGCGCTTTTGCAGCTCGCCCAGGTCCGGGTGCTTCCCCCATGATTCCAGGGCGCCGAGCTCGGACCCGCCCGTGTTCGTGTTCTCCTTGAACAGCGAGCTGTCGATCCACTTCTCCTGAACAAACACGGCGCCAATGTTCGGGCCGGTCTGGTACCGGTTCAGCACAATCTCGTCCTCGGTTGGTGTTTTTCCCTTCACGGCCGGCTCGGCCGCCACCGGGTCCTTGGTTGCGAGCGAATGCAGTAGTGATGAGACGCCCATTGTTGCCCTGGATCAAGCCTGCGCAGCTGTGATTCGCTTAAATAGTAGTCAAGCAACTGGAATCTGTGTGGGGCACATGCATGAGGCTTTGTTCCAGGGCAGGGGTACGCGGCTCGAGCTAGCCATGGGCAATGTCGTGTTGGCCCTCGGCTTGCTGTTCGCAAGAACCTGAAACAAATGACTGCTGTTGAGCTGATACTCGATTATATCTGATGCAGTATCACTTCGGAGGGTCGGTAGTACCAATGGGCTAACGTCGTTTCTTTTCTTTTTTTTGTATGTGGATCCGTTAACGGTTTTACCGCTAGGGTATCCCTCTTTAAGCGTCTGCAGCCGCATCTGCATCACTATGCTTAGTGCATTCAAAGTGCAACAAGCTTAAATTTAGCCTGCGACTCCCTGATTCTAAAAGCAGAATTCGCCTCTAATAGCGCTTGTTATTTAAACAAAGTAGGTACCCCTCACAATAGCTATGAATTAATGCTAAGCGAGTGTGTGTAGTAGCAGTGGCGTCCACTCGCTGGCCATACTTTCCGTTTAATATTGACCGTTTAGCCTCGTTTAGCCTCTGAGTGAGCTCGTATCACGCTTCTATTCGGTGGTAGTGCATCAGTATATTTAGGCGGCCTGTACGCTGGCGATGATCTCGCTAGCGCTCTGCAGGGTAGTGACCATTCGCTTGCATTCGTTGCGGCGCTGTACCACGAAATCGCTCTCCTGCATGAGCTCCTTATACGCTTCGGTTGCAAACAGGCGTTTCAGGAGCTCGTTCTGGAGCTCGTCCTTCGCTCTTTGCACAAGATTCAGCATCACGGCTTTGGGCACCATGTCTGCTGCCGTGCGTTTCACAATGTTGAAGTATGACTGGATTAGCAGCTTGATAACGTCGGTCTCCATCAGCTCGCGCTCGCTGAGCGTGCCGCTGGCCTTCAGAACCGCAGGCGGGGCCTCCATAGCTGCCATCTTCTTTTTCGAAGACTTCGTACTGAAAAACGAGCCGAAGAAGCCTTCTTTGGAGCTCGACGCCTGAGGCTGCAAGGGTTGAAGCATTGCCTTGGACGTGCTGTTCTCTTTGGCCCGGTACTTCTGAGACACAATCTCCATAGCTTCGTGGCCGTCAACGAAGTCCGGGTGGCCAGTATTGATGTACGAAGCCTCCATGGAAATCATGTCGCTGACCAGCTTGCGGGCAGGCACAGTAAGATCCTGTAAGAACTGCACGGCTTCTGTGTTCAGTTGTTCGCGCAGTTGCGGGTACCGCCGGAACTCGGGCTGTGTCAGTATATGGGCAACTATACGCACGAGTTCCTCATATACCAGGGTGATACAGCGGAGGGATGGGTCCTCGAACCGCCGGATCTGTTGCTTCACAATGACCTCAAAGCCTTGCGTGGCGACAAACAACGACGGAGTGCTTCCTGATGAGTTGTACAGAATCGTGCGAATGTCGACATCCTTGACCTGCTCAAACGGGTCTATGCTTTGCACGCCGCTTGTGTATAGCTCGTGGAACACGAACGAGATGCGCGCGCCGCCGCTGAGCTCAGTCACGCTCAGGTCTTCGGCTTGGCCGTCCAGGCTATCAGAGAACTCACGGCACAGGTGCGTAATAATGTTCAGCAGAACATTGCTGGGGTCTCCAAGAAGCTCGGGCTCGCCCAGCTTCTCCAGCTCGTCCCTGTATTTGGCCAGTGCGGTCTCGACCTTCAATTTTGTGTCAGGAAGCGTTTGTTCGATGTGCCGCATGAGGATGCGATTTAGCCGGCGGGTGAGGTACGGGGTGCCACAGTACGCGGCGTTGCTTCTATAGGCGGGATGGGTCTCGAAAAACCGTTTCTCTGCTTCGAGAGACGCCTCGATGGATTTGTGGTTGTTGATATCCTGCTGCGAACGGTTGATGACCGGGACAAACCCAAGCCGCAAGCGGACGACCTTCAGCGCCAGAATATCAATGACGTCCGTGCCCTCGTCCATGAGGTCGATCTTTGTCAACACGCCAATTGTGCGGTCGCCCCGCTTGTCAACCTCCTGCGCCAACTTCAGGCCATCCGAGTTAGCCAGGTCCGTGTTGGCAGCAGTGACGCTGAGAATGATACAGCTGGGCTTCGAGATGTACTGCAAAATCATGCTGCGGATCTGCTGCTCTATGTCGGGGGGCTGGTCGCCTACAGGCACCTTCGTGATGCCCGGCAGGTCCACGAGCGTCAGGGTGAGCACCTTGGGCGAGTACAGTCGCAGGTTGATGGGTACAGAGGAGATTCCCACATTCTTGCCAGTTTTAGCCTCTGTTTCTCTTACAATCTCGTCCCTGATGTCATTGAAGTCGTGGAACTTCTTGCCGGGCAGGTGGGTGAATTCGCCCCACTCATACTCGTTCGTCTTGTTGTCGGGGACGTCCTCCAACGAGACGCCCGGCGGTAGCTTTGTGTTTTCAAGCATGAGAATGAGCGGCCGCCGCGTGACAATGCCCGACCCGCGCGGCAAGAACTCGCGCCCGCAGATGTTCTCGAGGACCGAGCTCTTGCCGCTGCTTTGGGAGCCGACCACCGCGATCTGCGGCAGATCGAAGTTGGTGCTCCCCTTTCCGAGCGACGCAAACACGTCCTGGAGCTTGTTAGTCAAGCCAATCAGCTGCTGATCCATGGCGAGTCGCTGCGGTGTGGTTTCCCCCCCCTGGTCAACGAGGTGGTGTTCTCTGTTGTGGGTGCTGGCGGTCCACGTAAGCCTTGAGTCTGGGTACGCCATACTGCTAGTGCTACCAGGGCGCGCGCCTCGCGTCCTGCGGAGGTGGCTGGCTGGCCCGCAGCTGGCAAGACGGCTGGTAAGCCGGCCTGGAGGCAATGCATGAGCCTATAGGTTCACAGGGTGATTTAAACAAAAAAAAAATGAGGTGGCCTTTGAACTAATCAATTTGTGGTAATGGCGGAAGCCTTGAATCTCACAATGGAAACACCATGCAGTGTGACTATCTAGGGTTGGTGCGTCCGGGGCAGGCCCAAGGCCCATACTACCAGCAGTCCACCCGGGGCTTCTCCGCTGCCACGCTCTATTCAATTCAGAATACCACTATGAACACTTGCAATAAATCTAGTCGTTGCTACTACTATAGTTGTATCAGTAGCCACCCAATGTGGTGCAGCAGGATGTCCTGATACTCGTTTTGGATCTCTCGACGCATTGGTTAATCCCATAGCTCAGTCCCATAGCTCAGTCCCAGTCGTCGTCATTCTCTTCTTCGTCGTCAGAGGCGGTAACCTTGCTCTTCCGCGCGCTGAGCGCCGCAGCAAGGGCGCCCGCCAGGTCGCCTCCGCCTGGGGGAGCCGGCGCACCGCCGCCTGCAGCACCTCCGCCGCTACTGGCCGGTGCTGGCTCTTGGATGGCGGGGCTTGGCCGCTCAGTGCGCGACCGGTCAACCTTCTTCAAGGTGCCAATACCAGCCTGGGTGATGGACGACAGCAGGTCGTTCGACAGCACAGCTGGCTGGCCCGAGTCGCCTCCGCCCGGTGCGGGCGGCGGCCCCCCAAACGTGGGGGGTGGTCCTGGTGGCGGCGGAGGAGGGGCGCCACCTCCTCCCCCGCCAAGGCTCGGCGGCGGCCCTGGCGGCGGCGGCGGTGGCGGCGCGCTGCCGCTGCTGTCCTGGCCTGGCGCGGGCCGTGCCGGCGGAGGCGGCGCGCTGCCGCCACTCGCCGACGGCGGCGGTGGGCCCGAAGGCAAGGGTGGTGCCACTGGCGGTGCCTGAGGCGCCGACTTGCTTGGCAGCGGAGGTGCTGCGGGGCCAGGCGATGGCGGGGCGGCCGGCCGAGCCGGTGCTGGCGGCGGGCCCTGAGAGTCTGGGCGCCGCGGCGGCAGCGGCATGGCTGTCTCGGGGGCGGCGCTGGATGGCGGCGTTGGCTGGCGAGGCCGTGGCGGCGCTGCCGGTGGGGCCGCAGGCGCAGGTTCGGGGGCGGGAACCCTGCTCGCCGGTGCCCGTGGCGGTGGCGGTGCTGGCACAGCCTTGCGGGATGGCGGCGGCGGCGGCACCTTGGCTCCTGGCCGCGGCGGTGGCGGCGGCGTGTCTGTGTCGGGCCTGGCGGGCGGCGGCGGCGCGTCGCTGGGCCGCGCGGGTGTGGGCGGCGGGCCGCCTGCGGATGGTCGTGCCGGCCGCGGCGGGCTGCCGCCGCCGTCGCGCCGTGGCAGCGACGGCGGCCCGTCGTCGTGGCGCGGAGGCATCGGGGGAGGAGCGGCACCTCCCCGAGGCAGCGAGGCGCCCGAAGTATCGGGCGCCGCGTGCTGCTGCTGCTGCTGCTTCTGCTGGCGTGTGAGCAGCTGCGCCTCGTGCACCTTTGACCCGGCGGTCGGCAGTGGCGGGGGCACGTTGCGGCGCACCGGCGCCGGCGCCTCTGTGGGCGCCTGGGGAGTGGCCGGGCTGGCGGGCGCCGCGGATGCTGGGGCCGGCGGTGCAGGGGCCGCTGGCGCTGCCGGCGCTTGTGAGGCAGGCGGCGCGGGAGGCGCTGCCTGGGACGGCGCTGCCGGCGCCGGCGAGACAGGGCTCGGCTGCGCCGAGTAGCCGCCGTCCTCAGGCACAGGCGACGGCTCGGCAGAGACGTCCGACACGGACTCGGAGTGGGGGCTGGCGATCCGGCCGTTCAGGCCCTTGAACAGCCCGCCCAGCTTGAAGGACCGGTGCGAGTGGCTCTGGGGTGGCGCTGGGGCGTCCGGGGGATCGATGTCTGCGTATGTGGCTGCGGAGGGCGGCGCTGGCGGCGCTGCTGGCGGCGCAGACGGGGCCGCAGGGGGGGGTCGCGCAGCCTGCGGCGCTGGTGGAGGCGGCGGCGGGCTGCGCACAGCCGGCCCGCTGGCTGAGCGCGAGCCGCTTGCGTCGGGCGCAAACCGACGCGGCAGCGGCGGCTCGAGGCCGACGAGCGGGCCACCCTGGTTCTTGATAAAGGTCTTGATGAACTCTGTGTTGGCCGCAATCATGTCCTCGCTGATGCCCATGTCGGCGAGCGTTTTGTAGAGCTGCCGCCACTCCACGGGCGGCTCGCCGTCGTAGTAGATCTGCCGCGCCATCTGGCCGCGCCGCCGGTGCGTGCCCGAAAGGTCGCCGCGCGGGCCCTGGGCCGCCGGCGCGGCCGGCAGCGGGGCCTGCGGCGCCGAGCGCGTGGGCGGCGGCGCTGCTTCCGTCGAGCGCGGAATGGCTGCCTTGTTGTTGACGGTCTCCTTCGAGCCGTACTTCGCGCGGTTCGTCACGCGCTTGTAGAAACTGCCGGCCTCGCTCTTGTCCTCGAACAGGAACCCGGCCAGACAGTCCTCAAGCTCGAAGCTGTGGAAGAACGTGCGGTCTTGGAAGTACCGGAAGTCTGTGTACAGCTCCTGGTCCCATAGCACGCCGCGATTGCCCTCAATGTCCACGAGCTTCAGGAAAAACGTCTTGCCCACAAGGTCGTCCACAAACACAATCGCCCCGGACAGCCCCGTGTACTGCCATCGTGTCGGGTCCGGGTGCGCAATGTAGAGCCGCGCCACGGTCTGGTCGATAATTCGGTTCGACGCCTTGGGGATCACCCGCTTGATTTTCTTCTCGTCTTGGTCTTTGAGCACGCTCGACGAGAAGAGCGAGTGGTGCAGCATTGCGGCTTCACTTGGCGCCTCAAGCCCTCGTCAACCTGCCTTCTCGGTTCTGGCTGGCCGACCCACCAGCCCGCCAACCCAACTCCCCATATGGCCATATCGTGTGCGCATGCCGCTGTCAGATATGAGGTAATGTGACCGTGGTGGTTGGGCAGGCATTAGACTCAGAATACGGCCAGTCTAGTTACCTAGACGTTGGTAAGGAGCACGGGGCTGACCTAGAAGGAACGAAGATTGGTTACCATCATAGATTAGAAATCTTGACAGAGAAAAGAACACTACTTGACTCCTTCTAGAGAATCTAATTTTCTTAATCATGTATTCATTAAAGGGGTTCTGCTGGATAGTCGACTAGACTGTTTACCAAAGACCTCGTTTCTGACGACAATTGCTTGTTTAGGCGTCAGATACCGGTTCACTGTGACGTTAGCCCGTAATCACGAATACTCCAACACTAAGTATATATCCAGAGATGACGTGTTGACATTCTCTATAGCAGCCGCGCGCTGACGAAGAATGCTTCAAGCTCACACTGTGTCTATTTGGCCGCACCGGCATCGTGGGCAGCTGCTACTGCCGCCACCGTCAATCGTGGCTGAGAAACGGCGGTGCTCGTCTTGTGTCTATTTATATCGTGCTATCTATGGAACATACTTTTGCTTGGCTCGACCCAACTGAGGTTGGGACTTTGAGGTCTGTTGTTTATCCACGTGTGTAAATCTGTGCACATGTGTTCTTCTTGCCGCGCCACTAGGTCGTGTCAGATATACACACACACCATGACGTTCTGGCACAGTATCTAGTGCGTCTGTTCAGCTGCGTGGCTACACGACTGCTAACACCTCGCTATATCTGGTGCTACTTTGCCCATGTTGTAGATATTATGCTTTCACTACCTCTAGCCTGCCCTGGTGTTCCTGGGTTTCGAGTAAACCACACTACTAGATCAACTCGCTATCAGCTGCAACCCTCGACCCTTATCTGCAACCCAGGGTGCTCGAGGCTTTGGTTTATCTATAGTCTCGCGATCACTGCATAGTGCCAAAAAGTAGGCAGGTACTATGGCAATGACGATTCCCTCAACTCAGAAAGCTCTTGTTGGCAGTGACCACGGTCCGACGTACAGAATAACGCTTAACGCCAGCTACCCCGTTCCGGCCCCGGGGCCAACCCAAGTGCTCGTGCGTCTCGAGTACACCGGTGTATGCCACTCTGATTACGCCGTCTTGATAGGTGAGTGGGGAGAGGACTACAAGCCCACACGGCCTCTCGTGCCCGGTCACGAAGGTGTAGGAAGGGTCGTCCAGCTCGGCTCGAGTGTAACTCCAGAGGAGGTCAGTATAGGGCTGAAGGTTGGCGTTCCTCTAGTCTCAAACCCTTGCTTCCAGTGCGAGAACTGCCTATCCACCGATGCCGAAGATGTGCTCTGCGAGCTCACAAACACCAGTGAAAGCCGTGGCTTCTACGGCGAACTCCGCGACGGAACATGGCAGCAGTACGTTGTTGTTGAAAAGTCGTACATCATCCCTGTTCCTGAAGAGTGCGACGATCGGGTTGTGGGGCCCGTTCTCTGCGGCGGAGTCACGGTGTACAAGGGCATCCGAAAGTCGGGCTTGAAGGCAGGACAATGGCTCGTTGTTCCCGGTGCAGGTGGTGGCCTGGGCACCATGGCAGTGCAGTACGCACGCCAGTTGGGCCTGCGTGTGATTGGCATTGACAGTGCTGAGAAGGCAGACCTCGTGCGCAGTCTAGGTGCTGAACATTTCATTGACTTCCGCACGCAAGATGTCGAACCGATAGTAAAGCAGATCACGCGAAAAGGGGCACATGGCGTTCTGGTTTTGGCGCCGAGTGAGTCCGTGTACAACAGCGCCATATCCTGGTTGCGTGTGATGGGTACTCTTGTCTGCATCGGCATCCCGGGTGACCATGTCCGCCTCAGCGTGTCTCCGGCTTTACTGATTGAAAAGTGTTTGAACATTAGAGGCAGCTTTGTGGGAACCCGAGCAGAGATCGAGGAGGCACTTGCGTTTGTTGCCCGTGGTGTTGTGAAGCCGACGGTGCAGGTCTTTGACATGGAACAAGCCAGCGCCGCCCTGGAAGCTATGCATGCTGGCCAGCTCCAGGGCCGCGCCGTTCTTCGGCTGCAGGACACAAAGTGAAATAAAACAGATCATTTCGAAATACGCACTTTTGCCAGTATATGTAGCAAATCTGCCGTAAAAAGAATATATGGTGCAAAAACATGAAACATGGCAAACATAACAGGGCTTTTACACAGGTGTTATCTAGTTTTTTTATTCCCTGCCTACTAGAATACACAGCCACGAGCAGTGATGGGCATAATTTGAACAACACGGTCACCTTCAACGAAAATTGCCTCGTCAAAGAGGTTAGATACAACACAGGCATGGTTTGGCACAATGCGAATGCGCTCGCCAAGTTTGGGAAGCTGCGACGGCGCAGCGGCCTCGATAACACCATGCTCTTCACTGATACGATCTACCCTTGCATCAGGGTACCCCACAATAGCGCCGTATCCGCCGTTCGGGTGCGGGTCCATAGAAAGAGCCTTTGACCCAGCGTCAATAACAATCCGCGTCGGTGTGGGTTGACTCACCACGGTTGCCAAAATGGTCTGGGCGCAATTATCCCAGTCGGCCGCTCCAGCATTCACGATAGTCCTGTCGTTGTAGATGTACGTACCAGGCCTCATTTCGGTAATTCCCTCGATCTCGTGCATGTTCCACATGTCCGGGGTGCCGCCGATACTTATTATGGGAATATCAATCCCAGCGCTGCTGAAAAGACGCTTTGCCGCCGAGATCCACTCGGACAGGGACACTACGGCATGCTTCGCCGGGTACGTCATGAGGCCTCCAAAGTGCAGCGATTTTTGCTGCAGTATGAATTGCGCCAAAGAAAGCGCTTGCTCGGGCTGTGTGACTCCAGCGCGAAGGCCGCCTGTGTCGCACTCGACCATGACATTCAAAACAACATCGGCCTTAGCCGCAGCCTTTGCGTACCCTTCAGCTGTGAACCTGCTATCGGCTACAAGTGTCAGCTGTGCGCGCTTGGAAAGATCCATAGCCCGTGCCAATTTGCGCTCACCCACAATGTTGAAGGTGACTAGCACATCGAGAGCGGGGGTCGGAGGATCAAGGGCGTTGACGATTGCCTCTGCCTCGCTGATCTTCTGGCAATTTATGCCTGCGGCACCAGAAAGCACTTGCTCCTGGGCCAGCGCAGCGATTTTGTGGGTCTTGATGTGAGGTCTCAGCCGCAGGTTGTGCCGGTTAGCATACGATTGGGCCCGCTCAATATTAGCTGCCACTACCGGCTTGCTGATGATCATTGCCGGCGTATCAACATCGTCAAGAGTCTTTGGATCGGCTGTCGGATGTATTGGCATATCTCTGTTGTCTTGTTACGAAAGGCGACGATGTCACTCAGGCGGTGTGGAAATCCCACGTAGTGTCTCCGATAAGATAGGCCGTCAGTGAAGCCCATGCCCTGACCCGATCTAGCTACTATGCTCGATGCGGTAATGTTAACAATGCTAATCTCCAATAGAGAGGGAAACAGAAGTTAATATGCCGGACCCAGGTTTCTGACGTTTTGCAATGAATGTAGCCGTAGTGACTGTTCTGCCATCCTCCGCACCATGCTCGGCGAGCCCGCACCGTCAGCGGCTGTGGCCCTTAGTCCGCCCGCCCGCCTAAAAAATCTCTACTTTGCATACTACCAGCACTAATGAGTGGTCGACAGGGAGGCAAGCTGAAGCCATTGAAGACGAAGAAGAAGGGTCCCGAGTTCGAGGACGAGGACGACGCCGCGTTCAAGGCCAAGCAGAAGGCCGATGCGCAGGCCCGCAAGGAGCTCGCGGCTAAGGCGAGCAAAGGCGGCCCGTTCGGCAGCACTGGCATCAAGAAAAGTAAATAATCACAGCGCGGTGCTGTGGAATCATGGATTGGGCCTATTCAGCTGTGGATGATTTCATTGTTTACATGGTCACTCGATCAACCTCTAGACATGGTATAGTCTGTTGTAAATAGCTACTACAGAGAGCATGCTCCGAATTACTGCTAGCTAGAGCTACCTCGAAGACTCCATCGCCATAACCATGGGTGTTGACAAAGGGGTCGGTGCCGTGCGTTGCCGTCATGTTATCCGTAAGGATTAAGGAGTCGTTTGTGGGCGGGCTAGATGAACGGTGGTGTGCATCCTGATACGGTACGGCAAGTTTGGAAGGAGGTCTAGTTATTCTCAGCAGGGATTGGATCTATCTGAGCAGGCCGATATCCAGCGTTTTAATACATCCATATGTTTTACGTTGTTGAATTAGCAGAAGCCTCTTCGTTACATCTTGAAGTGGACACCTTAATAGGACTGGTCCAATGTGGTGGTGTGAGCGCCACCGCCTTTGTTCACCAACACCATGTCTACTTGTCAACAACGCGGTGATCCACATCGCGCATCCGCTCTGAAAAATAACAGTCCAACAACATATCGGCAGACTCGGATATTCCTCAAAATACTGATATATACCAAATTAGCAGACCAACCGCGCTATACTATAGCGCCGCTAAATCACTCGCGGCACTATCGTTCGTAGCTATTCGCGAGTTACCCCGCGTCACGCATATCCTTCTTGGCCGCGATGACACATTTTCTGCGGTCGTAAGCACGTATTCGATACATGTGATTGGTCGGCTTTGCCGCGCCGTCTAGAGGCCAGAATGGTAGATACATCCTATTAGCTTTAGCAAATTAAGTCTGCGTGTAATAAATCGAGTTTAAGGTCTAGCGGCACGCAGAGTGCGCCGCCGTAATGGTGCCGAGCTGCATCGACGACGGCCAAAGCCCCTGCCCTCTTGTCGTATGCGCCCACCCCGCCAGCGATCCTCAGCACACATATTGAGGTTCAGATCCACCCAACGCTAGTCGACAAAATGCTGTCTCGTTGGGTGCGGAGCTGCGCGCCGATGTCCCTGATGCGGGCAACGGCGCGTGCGGGACCCTTCCGTCCAAAAATTGCGTGGCGCGCTTTCTCGCAGGAGCCGGATCCTCGCCTTGAACCGCGCGAAGCAGACAACGTCGATTTGCTGATCGTAGGCGCCGGCCCGGCCGGCCTGGCCGCTGCTATCAAATTTAAGCAGCTCGACACTGACGGCAGCAAGCGCGTGGTTGTTTTGGAGAAAGCGGGTGACCTTGGCGGGCACACGTTGAGCGGTGCGGTGCTTGAGCCCCGCGCGTTGGATGAGCTGCTACCCGACTGGCGCGACGACCCGCCTCCGTTCACCACGTTGGCAACGCGCGATGCTATGAAATATTTGACGCCTGGTGGCAAGGCCTTTTCCCTGCCCGAGCCTCCAATGATGGTAAACAAGGGCAAAAACTACATTGTCTCACTCTCCAACGTGGTCAAGTGGCTCGGCGAGAAGGCAATGGAGCTTGATGTCGAGATCTACCCCGGGTTTAGCGTAAACGAGCTTATCAGGGACAAGGAGACGGGCCGGATTGTTGGTGCTGCCACCACGGATCAGGGCGTCGACCGCGAGGGACGCCCTAAGGCAAACTTCGAGCGAGGCATGGAGTTCCACGCACCAGTGACTCTACTGGCCGAAGGATGCCACGGGAACCTGTCGAAGCGAGTCATCAAGGACTTCGACCTCAGGGGCAAGGCCAATGCTGATCCGCAGACTTACGGCCTTGGAATCAAGGAAGTTTGGGAAGTTGATCCGGCAAAGTTCGAAAGTGGCTTGGTGGCCCATACCATGGGGTTCCCGTTGAGTTCTGGCGTATACGGAGGAGGGTTTCTCTACCACTTCGGTGAGAACCTGGTCTCCCTAGGTCTCGTGGTGGGACTTGACTATGCCAACCCGTACATTTCGCCCTATGAAGAGTTTCAAAAGATGAAGACCCATCCTTATTATGCTGATGTTCTTGCTGGGGGGCGCTGTATCGCCTATGGAGCGCGTGCGCTGAACGAGGGCGGTTATCAGTCGCTTCCTTACCTTCAGTTCCCTGGAGGTGGGCTCATTGGATGCTCTGCTGGTTTTGTGAATGTGCCGAAGATTAAGGGCACGCATACAGCAATGAAGACGGGTATGATCGCCGCTGAGCTGGCAGCAAAGAACGAGTTCGAGAAGTACGATGCCGCCGTGCGTGAGTCATGGGTCGGTCAGGAGCTCTACAGTGTGCGCAATGTCCGGCCGTCATTCAACTCACCGCTCAAAATAGTTGGAGGCGTTGTTTACTCCGGCCTTGACACAATGTTCCTGAAGGGAAGGACGCCCTGGACTTTTCACCACAAGCACACGGATGCCGCCGCCACCGAGCCGGCCGAGAAGTTCCAGCCCATCACCTATCCGAAGCATGACAATGTGCTAACATTTGACCTTCTCACGAACGTCGCACGTACTGGCACATACCATGATGAAAACGAGGTCGTCCATCTCCGCGTGCCCGAGCAGAATCTGCAGGAGCATGCCGACAAGGCGTGGCCCAAGTACCAGGGCGTAGAATCGCGCTTCTGTCCGGCAGGTGTGTACGAATACATTGAGAGCTCGGGTAGTGTCCCTGCTTTCCGCATTAATAGCCAAAACTGCATTCACTGTAAAACATGCGATATCAAGGTGCCGACTCAAGATATCACTTGGCAGTGCCCGGAGGGCGGTGACGGGCCCAAGTACACGATCACTTAAGATCACTGTGCAGGCATGCTGCTGAGAATCAATTAATTCTGCTATAATAGTACATCAGGTATCATAAATAGACTCGGTGAACGTGTCACCTTTTTGCTCAGACAGCTAGTGCTTGAGCAATTTGTCACTGAGTTCTGAAAGCTGCCCGTAGTTGCCTGGTCAAGTGTAACTTAGTCTCAAAAGCGGGCCCTGATTCTCGTTCTTTTCATTTCATCATTCAGCAAAGCGAAAGCTCAATTGTGAGTGGGTTACATGTCATTACTGTCATGCCTAGTTAACATAAATAGTGAGTTCCTGGCGGTCTGGAACGGCTTCTATTGCAACTGCAAGGTCTTCATTGGTCTCCAGCTCAACGAGATCGTCGTCCTCATCTTTGTACTTGAATGCAAGTGGGACAGGTTCTCCCGATGTGGGAATCTTGCCGCACAGCTTCAACTTGCGTTCTACACGGCTCAGTAGCTGTTCATAGCCGATGTCACACGGCACCACGATCAAAAATGTGTCGCCTTGACTGTGGATGCGCACCTTGCGCTGGCCCGGTGGTGCCAAACTTGCACTGCTTTCAGTGGCCTTCAAGTGGGTCCGGCTTGAGCGGTGGGTCGTTGCAGATGCAAGTGTGAGACTCGAGCGGGATCCGCCGGACGTGCCAGACGTCGAGCCCTGTGTATGTTGCGAGCTCGTGCTGCTTACACTTAGCTTCCGTAGTGCGTCCATGGGCGACGTTGCTGCCGAGGGTGAATCATCGTAGAACTGCACGCCCCGCGCGCCGAACGAATCGTCATCTACGAAGCCACCATTCGACATCCAACGGCTCAGGGTGGACGACTGGGTGGATGATCTTGCTGAGGAGGACGCTGATCGCGCGGTGAAGTCCTGCTCCTTCCGTGAGACCATCAGTTTGCGTATTGTGCTTTCCCATTTCTGCGCCTGTTCCTCGTTGGCAAGTCTTACGTCGAACATTCCTGTTTCACTTGCGTCGTTCTTATAGCCCCAACCAAGGCTGAGTACATAACCGTTGGGCTGCTTGTTCACCGTGGCCATTGTGATGTAGCTTATGTAGATCCTGCCTTTCAGCTCGAGCGACATGCTTTTTCCTTGCGACTGACGAGCTGTCCTCATTTTGGTAAGTGGAGTTTTGCGTGCATTTACGCGGTCGCGGCAACAAAGGAGCACCTTTTCAAAAAGATACAGGTTGTACTCTTGTTCGGGCTCGCCCATGCTTGTAACCGGAAACGCGCCGTTCAGCAGCAGCTCGCCCATGGCGGCAATGTCGAGGCCCCTCCAGTCCTTGAGGCGGCCCTGTAGGTCCTTGGAAACAAAAACGTTCTCGGCGCGGCGCTTCATTTCATTAACTTCGTTGACTATGCCCTGTATCATGTCGAACGCCTTGGGCAGCTCGGCAGCGTGGGGCCAGTTCTGCGGTGTGTGCTTCGAGATCTCCTTGATCAGCATAGGGTATCGCATAATTCGCTGCACGGGCTTGAGTAGCATAGTTGGTAGTCCGTACAACGGCTCGATGATGTGGCTTAAGGGCATAAGGGTTGGTGTTTCGGCCGCGGCCGTCTCGGTAGCTTCTTGCTGGTGCACGGTGAAATGGTTGTACACGTCGAAGCCAGGCTGCAGGTGCAAAAAGAGCCACCCGAAATTTTGGTCCTTCGGGGCGAGGTGGGCTTGGTACTCGACACCAACAAGGAGTCGGCGCTGGAATTCGAGCAGTCGCGGAAGGCTCGGGAAGATGCGCTGCACGATCTCGCGCGGCATCTGCTGGGCAATCATTGCGTCCTGGTACGTCATCATCAGCTCGAGGTCCTGGACGTAGCGGCGCTCGGTTTGCACAAGCTCGTTCACGTATTTCGACCGCTGGTCCTGCGGAGATTCTGGCGGCGTGCTGAAGCCCTCGGCCAGCTCGGTCGGCGGGTCCAGCCGCCTCAGCAGGAGCTCAAGCGTGTGTATCGGCCGCAGCAGCTCTCCGGCCGGGCCTGTGAGCACCTCTTTGATTGTAAACAAGTCTGTGTCCCATTTGAATCCGAGCTCGTGCACGCAGGCCTCGCAGAACTTGTACAGTGCGCGCTTCACGTTGCGCTCGTCCAAAGCCTGCTGGACGCTGGGCACCTCCAGCTTGTTCTCCATACCCGGGATCGCGTTAAACAGCAGGCATAGCGGCGCGGCCAGCCGCAGCAGCCGACGCAGCAGCGACACGGGGTCGAGGGCCATGCCGGACGGTGTGACGTCGAGCGAGTCCCGCAGATACGCCGGTAACTCGCCACTCTCGCGCATGGCAATGGCCATGTACGGCCCTATGCCTGGCAGCGCGCGTATTCGTACTAGCGCGGTGGCGGCGCGCGGGAACAGCTGCTTCGATGCGTCGGGCCGGCGCGGGCCCCATTGCTGGGCTGCGACGGGGGTCGAAGTGACCGGAGGGGTTACGGGCGTGACGCTACTGGCATTTGACGCGCGCTTCATGTATTAAACCCCGGCTGTGTGACACTGCGGGTGTCGCTTCGACAGGCCTATACTGCTGGTCGCCTTTAATGCCAGGAGACTAAATTAGCTGAGCTAAGCGGATATACTTTCCACCGCCAACACCTAACCCCGCGAGCGCGAAAAAGCGCGGCAGCCCTCCGCCCCTCGGTACGTAGGGCCGCATTGTCTGCATGATTAGCTTACCCCGTGGGTGACATATGCGATGCGCGTTGGCGGGCGGTCGAGGCAAATCCGTGTTGGTGTGCAGAGACTTGTGGTGTCATTGATGCTGCGCGCTCTTTGCGGCATGGCCCAAATGCCTGACAGGCCGCGACGAGGCTGGCATTTTAGTCCAACCCTTGATTGATTCACCAATCTGACCCAAACCCACCCGCATGGAAATCAGTAAGTTACCCGCACCCTTAATGTACTGTTTCCACAGTGAGTGCGCGCGAAGACTCGCCAGCCTTTATTGGTGTTGCGCCATGCATATGAACTTTTCTTTGTTTTATTGTCTGCAAGCGCCATATATCCTGTGATTGGACTTTGTCTAGCGGGTGTCGTCGTGATCAGGTCTGCAGGGATGGTGGAATGATTGGCCGGTATGGACGGGAGGAGCAGCGGCTTCATCGGACGGATCTGCCGGGGGTTGCATTATGCAAACGAGTGGTGCGACCAGCTGAACTCAAGCATCAAAAATAAGGATCAGACTTGAGAAGAGGGATTTATCTCTATCTCACTTGGTATTATTCGAAATAGGCAGGTAACTATATGGGGCTTGGAGACGCAATGTCCAGACTGGTGTCGCCATCTAAAGGCTAGCTAAAGCGTGCCGAACCAAAGTCGGTAGATCGATTGGAAGTGACGCGTGGGGTAGGGAGGCAGTAGCGTGGCAGTAGCGTGGCAGGTAGTTTGAAGTTTATATATAGTACATTAATGACTTGGTGCAACGAGCCTTCTAGCGCTCCTTCCGCGCCTTGAGCGCCTGGTCCACAGCATAGACGCCCCGGTCCACGAGTGCGCCCGTAGTGATGACGGCGCCGATGACGGCAAACACATTCATGACCAACTCACCTAGCGTCTGGCGACGGCCCTCGTGCTTCAGAACCTTCATTGGGCTAATGTCGTAGTTGAACCACACCCCTGGAATGCCGCCCACCTGGTGTAAGCTATGCGGGTGATCGGCATCGCGGCCGCCGGTCGTGGGGCGCTCGTGGAACGTTACCGAGTACTGGTTTGTTCGCACGGTCGTGCCATTCAAGTAGCGGAAGTCTGTGCCCACCACCTTCATGAAATAGCGATACTGGAACAGCTTGGATGGTGCACTGGCTTCGCGGTTCCGCAGGGGATCCTCCAGCTCGACGTCGATGCCGTGCTGCTCCCCGAAGCTGAGCTCCTTGATGTAGTGCGTGAAGTCGTACGGGAGATCTGGCAGTGCGTAGGTGCTCAGATCGTGCGAGTGCTTGCCGTGGGAGAAGAACGATTCGCCGGGGGCAAAGTGCAGCTTTCCGACGACCTTGGCGACTTCCACGCGGCCCTGGACGCGGCAGCCGTTGTTCTTGTTTGCTTGCACAACGTCTGGATATCCCTCCTCCACGCACTGGCTGAACCCATTGCCGTCGTGGAACTGCCAGTTCATGGCGGCATACGCGCGGCGCACATCGTCACACGTCCGGCACTTTGTCTCGCCCTCCGGGAGCCCCGCCTCGGCTCCGTAGCAGGGGCCCTCGTAGTCGGGTCCCCGAGCCGCGATGGCCGCCTCTTTCCGAGCCTTCTGCTGCTCCTTGACGGACTGGTCCAGCGGGTTCCCATCGCCATCGAGGTCCAGCTTCGCAAACTGCGTGTCCAGGTCTTGCTGGATGTTGCCCATGTCGTCCATGGCGTCAATGGTGATAAGCTCGCACGGCAGGTTCGGAAACACAATGTCCGCCGTGATCGTCATTTTCTCGTCGCGGCTGCTGTCGACGACAAGGTACTGCTCCCACGAAATGGCGAGGTAGTCCTGGACCTGGAGAAGCAGCAGCCACAGCAGCACCACGCATACGGCCAGCGATACGGCGCCACCCGACGACGTGCGCACACGCGCCTCCTCGGCTGTTTTTGCGAAGAAGTCAGCCACGTGTAGCCTCATGCTGCAGCTCGCCTTTTTTTTGAAGAAGCACCACACGCGAGGGAAGCTGCCCGGCTCTGCCAAAACGGTAGGCCCGTCTTTAGTGGTGCAGGGCCGTATCGTGGAGCTCCTGCGGGATGGGCACGCGCATTAACCTTAGCTGTGCCTGCCGTCCTTATCCATTACCAAGGAGGGTAGCGTTCATGCTGCCGGGCGTGAGGAAGCACCTTAATCTCAGCCGAGTGACGGGCTTTCTGTACAACCCCTGAACTACTAGATTTGACTTGACGATGAATGAGAGACGAGCGAGCACAAAGTATAGACTGATTCATAACATTGAAGGAAATAGAAGATCCAATAATTAATAGCAGATGAAGATTAAATAGACCCTTACATGATGATCTCCGGCTTCTCGACGTTGGCCGAGATCGACTTGTGCGGCAGGACGCGGCCGCCGTTCACGTACACCTCGTCCTTGACCTCGACGTCGTCACCAAGGACGGTGACGTTCTCGATGCGAGCCCAAGAGCCGACCTTCGAGCCCCAGCCCACAATGGACTGGCGGACGTGCGCGTGGGGCTTGACAACGGCGTCGCGCATGACGACCGAGCGCGAGATGCGCGCGCCGTCGCCAACGACGACGTTGGGGCCAATGACGACGCTAGGGCCCAGCTTGGCCGAGGGCGACACCTTGGCTGTGGAGTCGATCAGGACATGACCAGCATGCTCCTTTCCCTGAGCAAGCGCCTCGGGCGAGCGCGACGACAGCGAGTTCAGGTACAGGCCCGTGCCGGCCAGGAAGTCCTTGGGCTGGCCGACGTCCATCCAGTAGCCCTCGAGGTCGAACGAGTGCAGCGAGCCCTTGGCAGCAAGCTGCGGGAACGTCTCCTTCTCAATCGACGTGGGACGCAGCTCAATGATATCGATGACGGACGGGTTCAGAATGTAGATGCCGGCGTTGATGCGGTTGCCCACGAACGTCTGCGGCTTCTCGACAAACCGGTCGATCTGCGACGACTCGGGCTTGTGCACAATGACACCGTACTTGCTGGGGTCCTCGACCTTCGTGGCCACGATCGTGCCCTCGCCGCCGTGCGACTCGTGGAACTTGATGAGCTCCTTGAACGGGTAGTCGCAGATCACGTCCGAGTTCAGCACGAAGAACGGCGAGTCGTCCTTCGCAAGCACCTGCTCGGCCAGCTTCAGCGGGCCGGCCGTGCCCAGCGGCTCCGTCTCGATGCTAAACGAGATGTTCACGCCGTACTCCTCCTCGTACTTCTTCAGTGTATCAACCATCACCTCAGGACGGTAGTTCACAGCAAGAACGATGTCCTTCACGCCGGCATCGGCCAGCGCCTCGACCTGGTGCAGAATCATCGGCCGGTTCGCAAACTCAACGAGCGGTTTCGGGGTCGTCAGCGTCAAGGGCCGCAGCCGCGTGCCGTAGCCGCCAACAAGAATAAGGCCCTTCATTATATTAGTATTCGGTGTTGTTCAACGAGTGGTGGTAGTGGGAGTCCTGGTCAAGAGAGAAAGACCGAAAGGTAGGTGTCAATAATATGTACTAGCTTAAAAATATACACGTAAAGTGGGAATAAGCGCGTGCACACATCCTTCATTTAGCTTTGCAGCGCGCGCCTATTAATAAGGCCATACCTGCATGGCCTTCCTGCATGGTCTTTTCAGCTCTGAGACGCGACGGCCGGCCGATAAATCCGTGAATTCGCTCGCTTCCAGACCGGTGTGCTCGCTCATGCCCAAGTATATGTGCACCTTTCTACGAAACGAAGCCACTTTAACTATGGACTTGTAACACCAAACCATCTCTCAATACGAAATCGTGGCAGTGCCTCCTTGCACATGATCATGCACATCACCCGCCCTTTTCTTAAATATTGGGTACGGGTACGACGACCAATGCGCGCGACGCCGCTTCTCTGGGCTGCATCGCGCGTGCACACAATCCGCTATATTAACGAAAAAATTTCGAGACGTACTTGGCTCTGTATATTACCTGTTATCCGAAGTTGCTCCACTCAAGCTTGACACAGTGTTTTCTGAGAAGTCGCATCGCTTGCATATATCTTGGCGCGCATTTTAATCCCACACCCCCCTTCCATGCCAGGCCATCCTTAACCCACCACCTCGTCACTCCTAGATCCGCACGGCTTAATTCGGAATCATCTGGTCACATGTACGCCTCCACATCTATTTTGGGGGAAGGAGGTGCTCGTCTCGCTAAACGGAAATAAGGAACTTAGATAACAAGGAGGCTTTATCACCGTAATCAATTACAGTAAACGTGCGCTTGCTAAGTAAACGCTGAACAAAAAATTCGTATTATCAGCCAGTAAAGCTATACACGCTAAAAATTAGAGTACGCGGAAGTTATCTGTTGTATATGTGTGGCCAATATCAATATGCCAAGAAATATCGTGACATATCCTAATCCGGCTTAGGCAGCGCAATAGCGTCGGGCCGGAGTTAAGCTGACGTTTGTGGCTAACGGCAGGTTGCGTACCCCCAAACGTTCGTAGCTAAATTTCACGAGTAGAAAAGACAAGAAAAGGCAATAGTAGGTAATGAGAAGATATGATGCCTCGAGGGTGTCGGCCATCGGGAAGTCAAATGCAACTTTTCAGCTCACGGCTCGAATACTTATACTCAATTGCTCAAGCTCATCTTGAATGTGTGCCTGGTGAAAGCCTTTACACCAATGAACTGTCTCAGCAAATGTGAATTGGCCATTTAGCTGCTGCCCATTAGCTTGGCACCAACAGCTAGGCTCCATTGCGCATTGAAAGCTAATAAATTAAAATACCTTCAGGTGACTGTGTATACCTCCATCTATCAAGGATAGATTGTGTCGCATAATACGCTTTGCTTTATAGGTGCGACAGGTCGCTGCGCCAGCGAGTCCATCGCTGTCGAACACTGGTGAGATCGTAGCGGAACTGCTCAATGGGATCAGGCACATCAGTAAGATGTGATGATTGACGCACTCGTGAGTCAACGTCAGGTAATGTTCTTCTTCCGTCCTTGAGGTCCTTTTTCTTGCGGCCAGTCTCTGTATTATCATTTGGCGATATGCGTAGCCGCGACATCGCGTCTTCGGCATCTTCATGGTGCTTGACCGTGGGTTCGACGGTTGAAGTGGAGCTCGGGGACTCGCTGACGCTGATTACAGCAAGACGGTGCGAATTCGTCCCAAAGTCTGAGAAACTCTCAGAAGTAGTGAAGCTCAGGTCGGAAACGGTATCTATCGTCAGCTGAAGCCCGTCCTTCGGCGGTTTGTCCTTATCTTCTGAGTTTTGTCTCATTTTCCAACGTAGCCATAATACGATAGGCCAGATGGCACCGGCAGCCAGCTCTAGCGACAGGACTGAAATACGCAAATTAATTGGTCCAGACCGGGCACACCACGCTAGGAGGTTTCGAAGCATTGGGGAATATTACACTTTTTGGGTCACTTCAGTTTCCCACTGACACCCCTTGTGTCAAGTGACCCTTTATGTGCCCAAAAATCACTTTTTTTTCTCGACACGGTAGTTTCGTCTCGCCGTCAGCACAAATATACTGGATTCGGCGATATTGCCTTAGGGTCGGGTTGTAATTTTAAAGGTCCATACAAAAATAAGTATTGATAGCAAGATTAAGAATTATCTGCCAAAGAATGCATCAGTTCGTTAAAAAACAAGCAATTATACGCTCCGGTGATACCGTAAGTAGTTTCAGTTTAAGATGAGATGAAGGTTTACACTCATTCAATACTGACTACCTCCCTGTGATCGGCATCGCCACCACCTAAAGTCCTGCCCTTCTTCTCAGCAGCAGTGACATCTTCCTGGGTTTCAATAGGTAGCGTAACTTCCTTTCCAAGCAGCTTCATGGCCCACTTGTAGATGGGGTCGGTCTTGTAGGCAGGTATATTGCTTTCAAAAATCTTGGTAATTTCTTCAAGTTCATACCCTCGCGTTTCAGGGAACAAGAAGAACACCAAGGGGATAGAAATAAAGCTGAAAACTGCAAAGATAACGTAGGTCTTCCAAACAATGTTTTCAAATGCTTTGGATGTGTAGATCGTAAGTGTGAAATTGAACAGCCAATTCACGGCCGAAGCAAGCGAGTTACCCATGCTTCTGGTTTCTTGATTGAAAATCTCGCCAACATACACCCATGCAGCAGGTCCCCAAGAAAGCGAGAACATACCACAGAAAATATAACTGAAAGCGAGTGCGGCCTTTGCAGGAGGCTTGTCAGGCACATTCCAACGCACAGATGGGTCACCGTTTAGACCCTGAGGTCCCACTGCCTGGCCACGGGCACCTTCCAAGCCAGCAACAATTGCGAGACAAGTAAGCATAGCAAAAGCGCCGGCCATCAGGTTGTGACGACGGCTCCAGCGGTCGAAGAACACTAGTGATGGAAGGGTAGCAGCAAGCAAACAGATGTAATCGACAGAACCCATGAAGTCATTCATTGCGCCATGGTATCCCACTTGGGACGTGATAGAGGTAGAGAAGTACAAGATTGCATTGCAGCCACAGTATTGTTGTGTGAGCATGCAAATAAAGGCACAGCTGGTCTGCTTGACGTTGCGACGCTTGAAAAGATCAAGGAACTTCGCAGGCTCGACTTCAATCTCTGCTTGGAACTCATGTACTTCGTTCTGGATGCGATCCGACTCTGCATCAGCCTTCCTGATCACTGTCAAGACTTCCACGACTTCAGGCCATCGCCCTTTACTGGCAAGCCAACGGGGGCTTTCATGCAAGAACATCGAGCCTAAGAACATGAGAGCGCCGGGAACCATCTGAATACCCCAGGCCAAACGGAAGCCCTTCACACCGTGAATGAAGTGGCAGCCCCAACCAATGTAGAACATTACGAGAATGCCGACATTAACAGAGAATTGGAAGCAAGCAGTAAAACGACCACGCGTCTCAGCTGGGACCATCTCACTGAGATACATGGGAACGTTCGAAGAGGCTGCGCCGACGCCAGCCCCCGAAATGATACGGCCGAAAGCGAGTGACTCACGGTTGATACTTGACGTTTGAATTGCTGCACCGATTGTCCAGAGGAGAGCGGAGATCTGCATCATACCACGACGGCCCATGTGTTCCGCAATGCCCCATGACAGTAAGGAGCCCAGGAAGGCGCCACCAGGAATACCTGCTGTCATACCTGACTGGTCGATAACGCTGAACTGGCCATAATAGTGTTCATAGTCTTGTTTACCAATGAACGGTGTCAAGTTTGTGCTACCGAACCCGAACAGGAGGCCACCGAAGCAAGCGATAATCGTGGTGAAATAAGGGTTAGCGATCTTGGGTTTCAAAGACAAGTATTGGAATGGGGAATACCTCCACCATCCCTTGACTGGCTCTGTCGGCACGCGACCCTCGTCGTACTTGCGAGCCGGGGGCGGTTGGTAGGGTGGCTTATAGTCGGCTGCGGTTCCAGCAGGAGGGGTCGACCCCTCACTGACAGGCCGCGAAACCTCACGGTCTGAGGCCGAATGAGGGGCAGCCGGGGACTTCTTCTCCGAGTTGGGCTCGCGAGTCCACTCACCAGATTGAGTAGTGGATACTGGTGATATGGTATCCTCCCGTGCCATCAGTGTATGTTCAAAGCTGGAGGTGATATTGGGGTTTGAAAAGAGAACACAGAAAGCGAGTTCTATAAGGAGGTCCAAGGCGACTTTTATATGCAAATAAGCCCTGCTTGAGCAATTGCAGGAACACTGCAAATTCCTCGCCCGCACCACTCCACTCTGCCGTAAGCCGCAGGAATATTATCGGGGAGGTACGGGTTATGCAAGGGTGTGGGAATTCTTCCACCACTTACAATATGAAACCTAATCCAGAAGAATGTGTGTGCCGGGGCGAAGAATCGGCGGACGACCTGAGGTCCAAGAGTTTTTCCGATGCGGGCGGCAAACGGTGGCCTAATCAGGTGCATCTAGACTAGTCAACTGACGTTCAGGGCTGATGGTGTTGCTATGTGGCACCATGGGGGCTTCCCGCGGGTATCAGTCATTATAATCGTTGAGGCAAATCAGTGCGGGGACTGGACCGAGGTTTTCCCCGGACGAACGGCACACGTCCGAACCCTCGACGCATCCCCACGGGGGGAGTAAAAAGCATCATCTTAGCCGTCAAAATATTCAGCGATCACCTGGTAAGCAACGTACGATCAATGACACAGGGTAGGGTTCAAATGTACGACGTATGCTCGGTCTCAGCCGAGCATGGAATGGACGCGTCTAGGCGCATGACGTCACGTGCTATTATTAACCTTGGCTATTGTTTTGGTTTTTTACACTGAGCGTGCTTAGTTATATTTCCGTCTGTCCTACTACGTAATTATTTTGCACATTTGCCACTCTAACAAAAAGCCCCTATGGGCGCATCTATTGTTGATGAAACTGCGGCCCGAATACTGCATTCAAGGCCTCCAACAAAGTTGCTAAGACTTGCTGAGGCTTTTGTGCTGCAGAGCTCCACGGCGATCCCCTTGAAACCGAATCTAGAGGCGGCGCGCGTATACATCTGCTGCGTCCTCGCAATAGAACGGATGGGTCCGAAGCTGCAGCTATTGCCGCATGATACGGCCAAACCCCCTGTTCCTCCGCAGGCATATGCCAGACTGCTGGATCAATTCCGTCAAACCCTAACTGGTAACGAGAACCCTCAGCCTAGAGTTGCAGACGTATCAGGTCAAGAAGCAGGACGCACACAGCGCAAGGCACACCAGAAAGCAAGAAAGTTCTGGTCTGCACGAAGTGACGACGAGGATGATGCTGAGAAAGGTAGCCCCGCACTTAGCCGCACATCGCGCAGCACTGCAGCTCACAATGGTAATCCGGGTAAACTGGATGGCTCGGACTTGGAGAATCGGACGCACGGGCTGCATGTAAGCCGCAGAGATGACAAAGATGATACAATGGAGACATCGCCGCAAAAAACGAGCCCTCGTAAACGGGCGAAGAGGGCCGCGCCGACGCGAGTCATTGTTGAGCAGATTGGCAATGATATGGGGCTGACGGTGCAGACTACTGACGCCGTGCGTGACGCGTTTACGCAATATGTGGATTTAGTAAAGGATCCTTGGGGATTAGTGTATGGGCTGTTCGCAGTCGTGAGCGAGCGCGCAGAGCCCAAAATGGGAAAAGAGAATTTAATTCGGCTTGATAGCGCCTTGCAGAAATTCGGCCCTCCCCGGCTTCTAGTTAACGTCGACGAGTGGGTGCCCTGGGTTGAGCGCATTGTCACTGGCCAGACATGGATCATGCAAATATCCAAACGCCCCGAACCCACGCCAAGGTTGGTCGGGGCGTCTGGGGGGTGGGGCCTTGGCGTGGAATATACCCTTGTTGATCTGTAAAGTGTATATAGCTTATGCACAGATTAAAGTTTGCTGATATGTCGCTCAAACGCTTGGCATGTTCTACATTTTTAACGTTCTCCGTGTATGAATATAAATAAATAAACTGAAACGTTTCAATACAGAGCGCTTCTTTTTTTGCGTCAGTAAAGATCCGTGCCTGTGTGCGCTTTTTTCAGTCGCATCGCTCGCTATGCACTCTAGTGCACCGCGCCGAGCAGTGTTTCGCGCCGCATCGTATACAGGTAGTCTTGGAAAAGTAGCCGCAAACAGCACAGCGCGGGCGGGATGGATATCTCGACGGCTGCATTGCTAGAGACATAAACTCCTCGGCGGCAGGGACGTCGTCATCAAACACGTTGGCAATCATCTTCTTTGAGGCCAGCACACGCCGCGTATTCACCGTTTTGCCTGGCCTTAGGCCACCCTGAACAAACTGAGGCGGCAGCTCCATCTTCACGTCTCTGAAGTTCTCCTGCGCCAGCTCCTGGAGCCGTCGTTTCTGGCTCCGGGCAATCTGTGCGGCGCTGGCCTCGGCTCCGCGCCCTCGCGCGCCGCCCACATGTGATGATACCTGGGGTGCCCGGTGCCCGAACATTGGCCCGCCAGGATGCACCTCTGCATGGGATATTCTCATATGATAAGTTGTTGCAACGTTCTTGCAATGCTCTAGCAGTGCTCTTGCAATGGCGCGCGTGTCGGTTGACAGCGTGATTACTAACGTGCTTGGTCTTGCCACCATCTCGCCTTGAATCGCGTCAGCGCCCTTGCCTTATCGGTTAGCCACTTGGAGGGAAAGCCGTTGGAGATGCGATGAAGCACTGCTGAGCGAGCAGGCGGATATGTTTACTATATAGTTATAGTCTTAATCTAGAATTTGTGCACAGGCATAGTTTTTGAGTCTTTTTTCTGGCGATCCGCATAGCGTAGCCAGTAAAAAACGAAAAACTTGCTGCTAATTAGACTTTTTCTCACCCAAAACCGCTCTTGCACGATTCTCCGCCTAGCAACTCTACCGCGGCTCTGTCACGCTTTCCGAGGCAACCCGACCTGGATTTTGACGCGCAGAAACATGACATCCCCGAGTGCGAAGCGGCTGGCCGCGCAAGGACCCTCAACACACATCCCCCGGTCGGTGCCTGTGCAGCCTTCGGACCCGGGCGGCGCCGGCGCCGCCGCCGTGTTGGACGGCATGCTCGGTGCGACTGCTATGGCCGAGGCGTCGGGCGCTGGCCACGACTCACCAGACGATTGGAAGGCAGCCGTCAAGAAGGTCGTCAAGGCAGTGGTCTCCATTCACTTCTCGAGCGTCACGCCGTTCGACACCGAGCGCACGTATGTGAGTGAGGCCACGGGCTTTGTCGTCGACGCCGAGCGCGGCATCATCATGACGAACCGCCACGTCGTGGGCCCAGGCCCATTCCGCGGCTATGCCGTGTTTGACAACCACGAGGAGTGCTCGGTGATTCCCATATACCGCGACCCGGTACACGACTTCGGCTTCCTGCGCTACGATCCGGCAAGTATCAAGCATATGCACGTTGAGTCGCTACAGCTGTGTCCCGAAAACGCTCAAGTGGGACGCGAGATTCGAGTCGTAGGCAACGATGCCGGCGAGAAACTGTCGATTCTGGCAGGATTCATCTCGCGCGTCGACCGAAATGCCCCCGAGTACGGCGACATGACCTACAACGACTTTAACACCGAGTACATCCAGGCAGCAGCTTCGGCCTCGGGTGGGTCGTCGGGATCTCCCGTGGTGGACAGCCAGGGCAACGTTGTGGCTTTGCAAGCCGGCGGCAGTTCTGTGGCATCTACAGACTTCTTTCTACCGCTTTTTCGGGGTACGCGCGCCCTTCGCTGCATTCAGCAGAAGCAGCAGATCACGCGCGGTACAATCCAGGTCCGGTGGCTGCTGCGGCCGTACGATGAATGTATCCGTTTGGGTCTCACGCACGAAGCCGAGGATCAGGCTCGCAAGGACCACCCAGAAAGTATTGGTCTGCTCGTTGCCGAGACCATTCTGCCCGAAGGGCCCGCCAGTGGCCTGGTCGAAGAAGGCGACTGCTTACTCGCCATAGACCACAAGCCGGTTGTTCTGTTCCGGGACGTGGATGAAGTGCTGGACAGCAGTGTAGGTCGCACAATCACGCTCACTCTCATGCGCAATGGTCATCTTCTGCATCACGAGGTCACCGTACAGGATCTGTTCAGCATCACCCCTAACAGGTTCGTGCGCGTTGCTGACGGTGTATTCCATGACTTGAGCTACCAGATTGCTTGCTACTATGCCTTTCCGGTCAAGGGCGTCTACGTGGCCTACACCGGCATCTACATGAACCCAACCGGCAACGAAGACTTCACCGGATGGATCCTGGATGAGCTCGACGACAAGCCCACACCTAACCTGGATGCGTTCATAGAAGTCGTGTTGTCAATCCCGAGCTGTAAACGCGTGCCGGCTAAGTTCCGGCATGTTACTGATCCCCGCACGGTAATCTCGTCCATCGTCGACATGAACCGGCGATGGGTTGGTGGTCCGCAGCACTGCGAGCTGGCTGTGCGCAACGACGAGACCGGCCTCTGGGACTTCAAACAGCTGGGTCCTGGTGCTCCACCTGAGCGTCCGCAGCGCGAGTCTGCACGGTTCGTGCCATTAAACCATCCGGACGCACCTGCAGCAGTTGCTTCGCTGATCAACTGTATGGTGAAGGTCAACATGGCGCGCCCGGCTGTGCTGGACGGTTACACAATGGCTGAATGCCACCAATACGGATTTGTGGTCGATGCGGAGCAGGGATTCGTTCTCGTGAGTCGGCTTTGCGTGCCCCACTATCTGGTGGAATTGTCTGTTGTTGTTGCGGATTCGGTCATTCTTCCTGCACGCGTCGTGTTCTTGCACCCCCAGCAGGGCTACGCTGTTATCAAGTACGATCCTGAACTGATCGATGCGCCGATCACATCGGTGCCTCTTGCTCCACCCCCCAAGTCAGAGAAGGACCTGCTGGCCCACGGCCAGCAGCTGTCGTTTGTCGGCTATGACCAAAAAGGCAGCGCGCTCGTGCAAGACACGCGCGTCATGGACATTGCGAGTATTCAACTGCCAACGGGCTTTGACGTTGCACCGCGCTTCCGCGCGACGAACGTGGACTCAATTGGTGTCGACTCTAGCGTCGTGCCTGAATTGGACTCCGGGCTCTTGGCCGACTCGCAGACGGGTGTTGTCCGTGCCGTCTGGATGAGCTTCTTGTCTGACGTGACCCCTAATACGCGCCGCGAACGAGTGTACCGATTCGCCATTGATGCCGCGACGATTAGTGACACGATCAAGCAGCTACGGCAAGCGCCGCTTGACATTGATCCTCGCTTTGTGGATCTCGAAGTTAAAGCTATCAAATTCGCCGGAGCGCGCATCCGTAAAGTGCCTGACTACTGGATTCGCCGCATCGAGGAGGAAGAGGGGTCACGTTTGCGGCCCCAACTGCTCTCTGTTGCCCGCGTGTCTTCTCGCCTACGGGAGCAGATTCTTGAGGGTGACATCATTGTCGCCATTGATGGGCGGCTAGCGACGAACGTCGTTCAACTGTATAATATGGGCGCAGAGACTAAGGAGGTGGAGCTCCTTGTACTGCGTAGAGGTAAGGAGCTGAAGATTACGGTTCCTACGACACCGTCGTCGGCGACGGTGACAAAATCGCTGGTATCGTGGTGTGGTATGAGCGTGCAGGCGCCTCACCATGCAGTGCTGCAGCAGGTGAAGCAACCTCCTTCTGGTGTGTATGTGGTGGCAAGCCACTCGGGCTCTCCCGTGAACATGTATGGAATTTATCCTACGAACTTTGTGACTCACATTAACGGACAGCCCACGCCGGACATTGATACGTTTTACCGAATTGCGAGGTCGATACCCGACGACGTGTACGTAAAGATGCGTATTGTGACGTTCGAGGGGGTTCCGCAAGCGATTTCGCTTCGCACTAACTACCATTACTTCCCGACCTGGAGGATAGACCTCGACCCAAAAACAGGCCAGTGGACTGCTGACGACCAGAAATGAAACTGGGGCGCGATGCTGGCCGCAATTGGAGACCTCAAACTAGTGTGAAGGTTTTCTAGTTTATGTACATAGCCTGTATAACAAGTAGTAGCTACTATGTGGGGTAGGTAGATAAAAGGAGCTTAAAGACACGATCCCAATTAACAGTTTTAACGTCATAGTGGTACCGGTTTAGGATCGGAAAGCCAGGCTCGTGATCGCGAAGGGCGCGAGGCAAGATGCTGCTCAAGGGCATGGGTTCTGCATCCGTCCTATCGAATCCGAAGGGGCAGCGCACAGGACTACGCCCCAATTCCGCCTTAGTCTCTATGCCATTTACGGTAAAAAGCTACGCAGTTCCCTCACGCGCGGAGGCGCTTGTGCCTTTCGATTTGGTGCGGCGCGATGTTGGACCCACAGACGTGCGCATCGACATCCAGTTCTGCGGCGTGTGCGGCACGGATCTCCACTTTGCCAAGGACACCTGGGGCCGCGCCGTGTTTCCAGTGGTGCCCGGCCACGAGATTGTCGGAGTGGCAGCCGAGGTGGGCAGGGATGTGCGCGGGATCAAGGTCGGGGACTATGTCGCCGTGGGCTGCATGGCCGACTCGTGCGGCGAGTGCCGCGCGTGCGCTGACGGGTTTGAGATGAATTGCTCGGCCGGGAAGACTTCGACGTACAATTCACCCGAGAAGCAGCTGCCTGGGAAGCAGACGGCCGGGGGCTACTCTGAGCAGGTGATTGTGACCGAGCGGTTTGTGCTGAAAGTCCCTGCGGCGCTCAGCGCTTCGCCGGCCACGCTGGCGGGAACGGCGCCGCTCCTGTGTGCTGGCGTCACCACGTATGTTCCGCTGCGTGCGTTTGGGGCCGGTAAGGGGAAGCATGTAGCCATTCTTGGCGTCGGGGGACTCGGCCATGTTGCGGTGAAGCTGGCGAAGGCAATGGAGGCAACCGTGACGGCGTGGACGAAGTCTGAAGATGAGTTTGGTCTTGCTCGTGCGCTCGGGGCGGATTTCGTGACAACGTCGCCGGGACCGAACAGCTTTGACCTGGTGATCGACACGATTCCCGGTCCCCACGACTTCAACGCGGTGCTGAAGACCCTGAAACCGTTTGGAACGCAGGTGGTGATTGGGCACATTGGGCCCATCACGGACCCCGGCTTGAATTCGCGGAATCTCGTGGCCGGGAACCGACGCATCGCCGGGACATTTATCGGCGGGCTGCGCGACACGCAGGCAGTGCTTGATTTCTGCGGCGAGCACGGCATCACTGCCGATGTGGAGCTTCTGTGCATGCCGCAGATCAACACGGCGTGGGAGAGGCTGGAGCGGGGTGACGTGCGGTACCGGTTTGTTATTGATCTGCGAGACGGGATCTCCGCGGAGTCGCTGCCTAGCACGAAATGATGAGCATCACGCCTTGTAAAGGGGACGCAGAGGTCGGACACAAAATGGAGACTACTGGCTTTGTCGAATAGACGCAGCAAACGCCAGCTATGATAGAAGTATTATGATGCTAAACTATGTACAGAGGACCGCTCTACTTTTTGGCGAAGGGAAGAAGGACCCGCAGCTTTTTATGGCGCAGGGTCGGCGCAGCAGGCACCGTGCCGTTGAGGTGCCGGATGATGCGGGCGCGGGACCAGCCGACATTGCCGTGGCGGCGGCCGGCCTGCTTGCGTAGGAAGTCGCCGGACCCGGTCATCCACCAGCGGCTTGCTGCGCTCTTGCGCGTCTTCATGGTGCGGACAAACTCAGCCGGCCCTCCTCTGGTCCAGCCTGTCGTGGCCTGGAGCACGCGCGTCAGTCCTAGCATTGCTTCAGGTGCAGTTCACGGCCCGCCGCTAGTAGGTGTCTGTGGTGGTGAAGGCCCCTTGGCAGGCGCGCCGAGTGGATTATTAACCCAAACTTTTCACGAACCGCCGGGCTGCTGACTCTGCTGCACCCAGAGAGAGAGGCGCTTGGGAGAACCCTTCTTGAGCCGAAGCAGACTGCGTAGAAGCGCATGGGCCAGTCAATGTCCAGCCTCGCACCCGAATGTACGCCGCTGAAGAAGGAGTACGACGACTGCTTCACGGCATGGTACGAGAAGTTCCTGCGCGGCGAGAGCAATGAAAACGAGTGCCAGGGAAAGTTCGACACGTACCAGACGTGCATTAACGCGGCGCTCGTGAAGAACGGCGTGATCAAGAAGAATCTCGAGGAGGCGCGCGAGGAGGCGCCCTTCGAGAACGGCGGCGTCCCGAAGAGCGACTAAGAGCGGCGGCCGCCTGGCTTGCGGCGCAAGTCGAAGATTGCAGAAATAAATAGCGGTATATATGTACATAGTGTTCGCCCCCCGGACCTGGTGGTACTGGAGGAAAAGCAGGCTCATTCTAATGTACGGCAGCAGCAGCAGCCCCACCTCGCACGGCAGCCATATGGGCGCGAACGGCAGCTGGCGGCGGCTACTAGCTGATGTGGTCTAGTTGTATTTTGTCCAGAATCTTTTTGGCGCCCTTGGCCTTCAGGTCCTCGGCGAGGTCGCGGCCGACGAGGTCTGCGTCGGCGTAGCTGTACACCTCGGACGACACCATGCCCTCGACAGCCTCGGTGCCATCGACGGACACGACAATGGCCTCGAGCTTGAGCACGGCGGACTCCGGCGCATACGACGACTTCACGCCAATCGGCACGGAGCAGCCGCCCTCGAGTGTGCGCATGAGGCTGCGCTCGGCAATGCAGCGCAGGTGTGTGGGCCGGTGGTCGATGCGGCTGACGAGCGCCTGGATCCGCTCGTCGCCGCTGCGGATCTCGATGCCCAGCGCGCCCTGGCCCACAGCGTAGTACATGTCTGGCGCCTCTAGGTACGACGTGATGCGGCCCGCCATCTCGAGGCGCTCGAGGCCGGCCACGGCCAGCACGATCGCCTCGTACGGCTCCGAGGGGTCGTCGCACTTGCCGAGCCGCGTCTGCACGGTGCCCCGCACGCTCTCAAACTTGAGGTGTGGGTAGCGCCGCCGCAGCTGCGCGCTGCGCCGGATCGACGACGTGCCGATGACGGAGCCCGCAGGCAGGTCCGCCAGCGTTTTGTAGGGCGACCCTGCGCGCATGCAGAGCGCATCTCGCGGGTCGTGGCGCTCGGGAATGGCGCCCAGCTCGCACCCATGCGGCAGTGTCGTGGGCATGTCCTTCAGCGAGTGCACAATCATGTCTATCTGGTCGAAGTTCGGAATCTTGTGCAGAAGCAGCGTCTCCAGCTCCTTGGTCCACAGCGCCTTGCCGCCAAACGCATACAGAGGCCTGTTCTGCACGTTGTCGCCGAGCGTCGACAGCGCGATCACCGGGAACGTGAGGCCCGGGTGCACGTCGCGTAGCTTATTTGCCACGTACCGGCTCTGGATGATCGCCAGCCGCGACTTGCGCCCGCCAACCTTCACGGGCGCCCCAAACTCTTCGAGGTCGTAGCGGTCCGGCGTGCCCAGCCGGTCGGCCGTGTCCGAGTCCGGGGTCGTCGACCGCGGCGTGCCGGGGCACGACCGCGGCGTCAGCGGCTCTTCATACATGAATCCCGCTTGCGTCTGTAGTCCACTGTCTTTGCCTGACATGCTCCCCCTCCCTGCCGGCAATCAACGCTCGAGGTCGGTCGTCGGGCTATGGCCGCTGTATAAATATCCGCAGCCAAGGTTTCCAGACTTTCTAGGGTGTGGGTGTCAGCTCCCAACTTTTCTAACCGCTTACCACCTATAGGTCAGCCACGGCTAGGCCGCTGCAGGGCAGGGGCCGCGCCCATATCAGGACCCGGGAACGTGCAATCAGCAGCGGGGGGGTGTGACCCCTGGAAGAGGGTTGTGTTGCCTCGGGTGCCTGCTGGCCCTGGCTCCCCATGGAATTTCGTCGGTCTTACGGGAGTGTGCTGGCAGAAGAGCATTACCCATTGATGCTGGGAGGCCCTTCTGTCCTTACTTGCTTGCTGAATATGCTAGAACAGTACTCAATTTGGGTTAAGTGGTGCCCGCTTTTTTTGACAGTGCCCAGCGCCGCCGCTGGGTTGCGTTATCGTCAGGCATAAAAATCTAGACCGTTTCGGAGTTCGGTGTCAGGCGCATTAACCGGTTCCCTATTCGCTGACGCCGGATCGTCACGTGCTAGCGCTGCCGGCCGGCGATACCAACGCAAGGCTATTGCGGGGTAGATCAGCTAGCCAGGCACGCAGCACGGGGTGGGCAATTGGCCCGCCGTGCGGGCGCCGTTCAGATCGGATTTTAGGTTAGCACCAAACTAAATCAACACCCTGCCCTGTTGCGACATTCTCAAACAGTCACATCCATTTTCCTATCACGGTGCCATTTTAGAACCGTATCGGGTGCCCCGAGTTCCAGACCCAGAAAACCTGTGCGTGCGTGAGGTGCGTGCAAAAGTGCCAAGGCGTGGTTGACGGAGGTCAATAAAGGTGGGACAGTTGCTGGGATGAGCATTGATGACTACCACATCCACGTAGCGGCCCTCGACCGGCTGGAGTCCGAGGGCGGCGGTATTAGAAAAGGCTGGCCAGAGCCCCGGAAGGAAAGGCTCCGCAGCACATACGACGCGCTCCTGTCGCAGTGGCCCTGGCTCGAGGGCTTCTGGGTCCGCTGGGCCGAGTCCGAGTTCAAGTTCGGTAGCGCAGAGTGCGCCACTGCCGTCTACCGCCGTGCGCTGCATAAGCAGAATATGCCTTATTCGGTAACCGTGTGGGTCTCTTATCTGGGGTTCCTAACCCATGTTTGCCACATTGGGCCCGCGGCCGCAGTGCCAGCAGATGTCCAGGACCTGTTCGGGGTCGCGCGCGACGCCATTGGTTCCCACTTCCTGTCCCATGAGTTCTGGGACCTATATCTCGAGTGGGCCCCAAGGCCCGTCTCCATCTTGTTGCACATCCTCGACAATCTCACAATCCACCAACACGCTCGCTTCTACGCCCGTCTCATGGATCTGCTGAATGATCCAGCAACTCCACTACACGAATTCGAATCGGTTTTGACTAATGAGCCCGCGGAGGCCGCATCGCTCGAGGAGGAGCAGCAGTTACGCGAGGTCATCCACTCGCGTCTTAAGCTGAAATACGAACTGCAGACGCGTCGTGTTAATGCCGCATTTGCATTCGAACGCAGGCTGAGCCGACCATTCTTTCATCCGCTCCCGCTGCCTCAAGCAGAAATGGACACATGGTTGGAGTACCTGGATAGCAGCGCCGATCCGGTGCCATTGTATCAGCGAGCGCTGATTGCTGCCGCGCTGGACGCGGGGCTCTGGCTCAAATACATTCGGTACCTGTTGTCACAGCACGCGGACAACGAGCTGATTGCATCGGCCATGGAAGGCGCTGCCGGTACTAAAATTAGCGGCCTTGGTCTGTACTATGCCCTGTGGCTAGAGCTGAATGGGACGTTTGACAGGGCGAGCGAGATCTATGACGAAATGCTGCGCCGTTCTGGTTCTGACCCGGAGGTTGTTGTACAATACAGCCAGTATCTTCGGCGCAGGGGCAACTCTGAACGAGCCAAGACAGTACTAGTTGAGGGGTTTGAGCGTGCCCCTAGCGTATCAATTGTAAAAGAACTGGCTGATTATGGAGCTCAAGCCATTGAGGAGCTTAGTTGGCCTGACGACACGGAGGACTCCGAGTTGTGGCGGGCTAGATTAGCTGCGTACCCGCACTTGGCAGATGAGATATTCGAGTCGGCGCCTGAGAATGCGGTCACTGAAGAGTACTTGGCACTGCTTGCTCGCAGTGATGCCGCAAAGTTTCTCGAGGTTGATAGAATGGTGCATCGCAGCGCTCTACCTATATGAAAACGGAAAATTACAGACTGGAAACCAAAGTCTGAAAAAGGAAAGAACCAAAATTAAGCGACTGGCATACATATACAAAGTATCGTGTTAAATATGTAAATATGCGGCTCCACTGCAGCTCCACAGAAGAGGTAAGATTGGGGCTCGAGCTATGTGCTTGAGTCGTGGAACAAAACCACGGTGAGCACCTCAACGATGAAGTAGAGCAGCAAGATTCGGATGCCGATCTTGCGATCAATGTACCAGTCGTTGGCCGGCAGCGCCAGTCCCATGTACAGCAAGATTAGTAGCATACCCGAACCATTAAGCAGAATGTTCGGCGAGACCTGCAGCTGCAGTTCTAGCTCGCGTCTGACAAGCATACCCAGCATGCACGACCCTCCAACGCCAACAAGTAGAGTGAATATCGGCCCTCCAAAGCACGCAGCTACAGCCATGGCCGGGTACCCAATCCTGGCAACCGTCATGTTGGAGACGAAGTCGCCCAGGGAGTCGCCAAGAGCGAACACTGTAAGGCCCATGATCGTGTTTGACACATGACACGCAGCACCGAGCACACGCATCACGCCCACTAGCTCGCTCGCCAGAAACAGCACCCACAGCAGGCCCATAGCGAACCCGACAGCCGCGGAAACAAACGTTGGCGGTGGCGCGCGCTTCAGCTTGCCCCACCAGACCAAGCCAGCGGCCGAGCACAGAAGAATGCCAATCCAGGACACAAGAGAATGGTTAAAGGTGGGAGCCAGAAAAGGAAGCGATAGTGGAATGCCGATAGTGTAAACGCACATGGCCTCTGCTGATGTTGCCGTTGCTGCGGTAGGAATGCTCCAAGCCTGCAAGAGCACGCAGGGCGACAAGATGGCGCGAGTGATTTTGTACATTGGGGTCAGTTCAGACCATTCTTTGAAGGCTGGGAGTAGGATACGCCAGACAACCTGCTCGTGGGTGCCCATCTCCTCCTCCTCGAGAACATCCGGGTCCTCGGTGCTGGGCATTCCCGCTGCAATGCGCTGCGGTTCGAGAACGCGGTAGACAAGTTCGTTTATGTTGATGGGTGCAGGGGAGCCGCGATGGGTGAATTCGGATGACCGAGACATGACGTCGGCATGCGCCGACTGCGTGGACCGGGGCGAAGCGTCCGGGCCAGTGAGGTGGTGCAGCCCCGTTGTTTGCAGCTTTGGCAGGTTGTGCGGGGTCAGCAGCTGGCGCGATCCGGAAGAGAGCTTACGCGGCGGGTTTGGTGACTGGTACACCTGTCTCGTTGGTTTGGGCGATGGCGGGGAGAAGATGAGCTCGGGGGGCACGGAGCCGCTGCTTGTGCCCTGCTGTGCGCTGAAGACTTCTGGCGCGGAGGCACGTCTAGTGAATTCCGAGCCGCCGGAGCTGACCGAGGCACGGTGCTGAGCATCGGCGATGTCGTGGAGCTGCTGGCTGATGCGGTGGTTCAAGTCCACGGCCGTGTAGAGCGAGGGGCGGATCGGCGTATACAGCTCCTCGTCACCCTCAAACGGGGAGCCGAGGTGCGGCGGAGCCATCTCGGGGTCGGCGCTGGAGACTTCTTCAGCAGGAAGGCCGATGCGCTCGGTGAGGTGCTGGTGGACGACAAAGAGCGCGTAGACCGCGTAGAGGCAGACGGCGAGCAGGGCCTCGGAGAGCGCGACGGTTTGGTTGTACACGATGGTCATGATGACGGCCACGGCGACAGCGAGGAAGCATGCGTCGCGGCGGAAAGTGTGGCGGTCAATCTGGAACGGAGTGATGATGGCCATGCTGCCGACGACGACGGCGCTAACGAACAGCGCGCCGCCCATGATTTCGCCGACGGCCATGCCACCCTCGTCGGCATTAATGGCGACCAGGGCGCCGAATACATCGACGGAGCCGTTGGCGAACGCGAGCACCGTGACGCCCATGACCGACTGCGAGAGCCCGGACTTGACGGCCAGCGTGCCGAGGTTCGGGCTCATGTAGTCGAATGCGGCAACGCCCATTGCCGCAAACAGGAGCAGCAGCACGCCTGCCAGCAGCCCGAGCCGCACAATGAACGGCCACGGGCTGCAGAAGTAGAGCACGCCGTAGGGGACGACCGAGCTCAATTGGCAGTGTGTCTGCGCGAATGCGCACACGTCGGCCGGAGCCACATGCGCGATGTCCGAGCATTTCGACATGGGCCCAGCCGTGACCACAAGCGCGCAAAAAAGACTTGGTTCTTTCTGGCCTTGGGTGGGCCCACTTAACTGCTCATTAGCCTCGTCTGCCTTTATCAGGGCAAGGGCGCCCCAGCAAGTCTCGATTTGGGTATGCTAATCTGCACTTTTTCCCTCTGGCGTAATGTCTGAGTTCTCTGCCCAGCACCGCCGCCGTTGTCCCGCTGCCCGCCGCCGCCTTACGAAGCCTGGCCTGTGTGTCGCGCCGGCCTCCCGGCCGTAGCGTGGATGTGTCACGTGGACGGCTGCACCGGTGCAGGGCCCAACGCCCTCAGGGTAGGTCCGCAGCTCGGCTCTCGCCCTCCACCCCTCCACCGTCCGCCACCGTCCCGCTCCCGTTCGTGTAGAGCGCCCAAACGGACCCCAATCCGGCCGTTGAACGCCTCCATTAGACCTCAGTCTCTGGTCGCCGAATTTTCTCCCGAATCCCACGCGCTGGACCTCAACCGCCGCAGAGCACACGAAGCGCACGCAATGGCCAGCAGGGATGGAGTTCCCGTGTGGCAATCGGACAGCGATGTGCAGCAATGCCCAATTTGCCAGGAGAAGTTCACATTTTTCTTCCGCAAGCACCACTGCCGCATGTGCGGGCGTGTGGTCTGCAGCAACTGCTCGCCGACGGCAGAGACGTACCTGGCGACGTCGTACGTCGTGGCGCCGCCCAACGAGCCGTACCTGGAGAGCCCGCACGTTCCTCACCGTACCTGCAAGGAGTGCGCCGACGAGCTGCAGATGATCCGGCGGGCAATGAGCCAGGCCGCGGCGGCCGACGGCGACCTCTCGAGCAGCGACCGCAACGAGCTCATGGTCCAGAGCGTTATCCACGGGCCCGAGGACCAGCAGCTTGTGCGCTGCCCCGTGTGCGACAAGATGCTTGTGCAGCTCCCGGACTCCATGCAGGAGGCCCACGTCGACCAATGCCTGCAGCGCTTCAGCGGCTCGCCGGGCCGCGCGGGGGCCCACCACCGCAACCGCGTGCTCATCTCGCGGCTTCCGGCCAAGGAGTGTGCGGGCCTCAGCGACTGCACGATCTGTTTCGAGGACTTCGAGCCGGGCCAGAGCGTGGGCCGCCTCGAGTGCTTGTGTCTGTTCCACGAGAAGTGCATTTTTGAGTGGTTTGCACGCAAAGGCATGGGCTCGTGTCCTGTGCACAACCAAGGAGAGTGACGCGATCGCGCACCCAGCGTGAGTGGCACAATTGGAGAGCCACGCACCCGGCGTGAGTGACGCCTGATCCTTGTGATTTTTATTTATTAGCTGTTCCAGCCATCCTTACTTTTTTAGACTCTTTTTATTTATCGGCGCCACCTTTCTGGTATGCGAGGTCTGCGGTTTCTCGGTGCCAGTAAAGTCCCTGTTTTCCACTTTCTCACAATCTTGCAGTAGCATCTACCGTCCGCGCTGCGGCTTTCTGGCCCAACGCAGCGGCTCCAGTTCTCTCTAAATCATCACCTAAAACAAATCAAATAAATAAATAAACTAACCTGCCCGTCATTTACGCCGGCCCCCACTCCGGGCTCATCTCATGTCGCCCTGTGTCGCCAGCGTATCGTGTGGCCATCACGAGACTCGAGTCGGGTTTTCCACCCTGAAAAAAATCGCTGTCCCCCGTGCTGCTGCTCGCTAGACCCGCCGCAATCCACAATGCATTTGATGTACACCAAGAACGCCGACGGCAAGCGCATTTACACGCTAGCGAAGGTCACCGCCTCGGGCGAGATCACCAAATCCGCCCACCCCGCCCGCTTTTCGCCGGACGACAAGTACTCCCGCCAGCGCGTGACCCTGAAGAAGCGCTACAACCTGCTTCCTATGCAGCAGCAGTCGAGCTGATTTGTATTTAAGCCTATTTATTTCCACGCTGTTTAAGCCGCAGCTGCTGGGGTCGAGCAGAGCTCGCGTGGCCCCGCACCACTTCGTGTCTACTCCCTAACGTAATGTCGTCTAAGCGATCACCACCCCTTTCTTTCTCTACAAGTCCCCTCCCCACAAGTAGGACCACACTCTCTCTATCACCTCAAGTCACTATTAGCGGACCGCAATGGCAGACTATCCGTCTGATCGCTACGGTTTGCCCAAAACCGACCACACCTTGTGGCGGCTCGTCACCGACGAGTTCGGCAAGCAGAACTGGGTCTACGACCGCGCGAATGTGATTGATCCCACGCCGTTCACGCGCTACCAGATGAAGAATAACTTCGAGGGCCCCAAAAATTCAACGCCGAGCCCGGCCTCCCCCGGGGACGCTGCGACCCGCGCGTTCCGCTTCCTGGCAGCCGTCCAAGACAAGAACTCAGGCATGTTCCCCTGCCAGTACGGTGGGCCCATGTTCATGCTAATAGGCTACGTCACCGCCAAATATTTTTGCCAGGTCCCTTTCTCGCCCGAGGAGAAGGTGGAGATCTGCCGCTACCTCGTGAACCGCGCTCACCCGGTCGATGGAGGGTGGGGCCTCCACACCTACGGGGACTCCACGGCGTTCGGCACTACAATCAACTACGTGATCCTGCGGCTCCTGGGCATGGACGCCGACCACCCGGCGCTTGTTAAGGCCCGGGCAAAGCTGCACAAGCTGGGCGGTGCCATCGGCAACCCGATGTGGGGTAAGGCGTACTTAGCGCTGCTCAATTTGTATGGCTGGGAGGGCGTGAACCCGTCACCGCCGGAGTTTTGGATGCTTCCGTACTGGGTTCCAATTCACCCCGGCCGTTGGTGGGTCCACACGCGCGCCATCTACCTGCCAATGGGCTATCTCAGCATGAATAAAGCGCAATGCCCATTGAACTCACTGCTCGAGGATATCCGTGAAGAGATCTACACCCAGCCGTACCATACAATTGACTTCTCGAAGCACCGGAACACGGTCTGCGGCGTGGACCTCTACTATCCGCATTCCAAAGCTCTTGATCTAGCGAACTCGGTGCTCTCCTTCTATGAGAAATGGATCAGGCCTGAATGGCTGCGTAAAATGGCCTCGCGGCGTGTCGCGGACCTGGTAATGGCTGACTTGCACAACACAGACTGGCTTGCCATCGCGCCAGTGTCAAACGCCCTGAATGCGATAGTGGTGTACTTAGAGAAGGGTCGCGAGTCGCCCGAGTTCGAGCGGTTCCTGTTTCGCTGGCCAGACTTCTTGTACATGACATCAGAGGGCATGTTCATGTGTGGCACGAACGGTGTGCAGGTGTGGGATGCTGCGTTCGCGTTGCAGTACTGTGTTGTTGCCGGCTTGGCCGAGCGCCCCGAATTCAAGGACGCCCTTGTGCGTGGGTACCGGTTCCTAGTGCGTTCGCAGTTCGACTCTGAGGCCGCGCCCGGCAGTTTTAGAGATCACCGCGACGGTGGCTGGCCATTCAGCACCAAGATCCAAGGGTTCACTGTCAGCGACTGCACCGCCGAGGCGATCAAGGCGATCATCATGGTCCAGAACGTGCCGGGGCTCGAGTTTCTGCGCGACGAGATCCCTGTCGAGAGGCTGTACGCTGGTATTGACACCTTGCTTTCTATACAAAACTGGGGTTCTTTCCACAACGGTTCGTTCGCGTCCTACGAGCGGATCAAGGGCCCTGAGATATTGGAGTCTCTGAACCCGGCCGAAGTGTTTGGCAATATCATGATCGAATATCCGTACGTGGAGTGCACTGACTCTTCAATTCTGGGTCTCCACCATTTCACAACTCATTTTGAGTACCGAAAAAAGGATATTTCTGAATCGATTGATGCAGCAGTCAAGTACATCATCAGCTACCAGAAACCAGACGGTTCGTGGTACGGTTCCTGGGGCGTGTGCTTCACATATGCAAGCATGTTTGCTATTGAGGCCCTAGCCACTCAGGGCTACACTTACGAGAATAGCGATGTTGTGCGCAAGGGCTGTGAATACCTGCTGGCTCGGCAGGAGCCCGACGGCGGCTGGGCTGAGGACTTCCGATCGTGTGAGCTATTTGCCTATGTGCGTCACGAGTCTTCACAAGTCGTGCAGACGGCGTGGGCACTCATAGCCCTTCTGCTGGCAGAATATCCTCGCACAGAGCCTCTTGCTAAGGGAATTCGTTTCCTTATGGATCAGCAGAACCCCGACGGCTCTTATGATTCTGGCCACGTGGAGGGTGTGTTCAACCATTCTTGTGCAATCGAATATCCAAACTACAAGTTCTACTTCCCCATGAAGGCTTTGGGGATGTATGCAAAACGGGTGGGGGAGTTGCCATCTGGCAACTAAACTATACCTTAGTGTTTAATTAGCTCTTATAATTTCTGGTTCACTTAGAGGATGGAGTCCCTAGATCGGGTTCTCGATGAGATACACGAGAAGAGCCTCGACGCCTCGTTCCAGCTCGCTTACAGGAAGCCCGGGCAAATCGCTAATACTGGCCTGCTCTGTTGTGAACGGCAGATGTACAAACCCCACACGCACTTTTGGCGATAGCCCCTCTCGCAGAAGACCGTTGAGAACGCCGTAGAGGACGTGGTTGCAAAGGTACTGCCCGGCACTCCAAGACGCGTGAGCAGGAACTCGCGCCGTTTCATTGAGGTACTTAACTGCTCGCCTGACCGGTATAGTGGCAAATATGCCATCCATCCCGTCGGGATCAATGGGCTCCCCCTCGCGAAGCGTCCCGTCATTGTCGGGAATCGAAGTATCATCCACATTGACTCCGATCATTTCCAGACGTATCCTTGGAATACCACCAGCCTCGCCCAGTAGGATGATATCCGTTATGCTTGGATCACTTTCCACTGCCTCTAATACCTGGGCTGTGCTCCTGAAATAGGCCACTGGCAGTTTTCTCACACTTATCTTTGTAGTGGTGCCGCCGTTAACCGTGAGTACTGATGGAAGTGCCGAGGCCGTCTCCCAGGAGGCATTTGTTTTCCTGCCATCGAATGCTTCGAAGCCAGTTACGAGAATCGTCATCTAACCACGTAGCGCGTCTGCAGTGTGGGTGTGTGTGGGTGGATTTAGCCCTCTTAGATAAGGACAATCACTTTGCATAGAATGCACATTGCGATAGACAGGCACAGTGGTAACGAAGGGTAGACTATTTCTTTGCTCTTGCGTTCCTTACACTCGTGTTCGTTTGACTCACTATTCTTGTCCTTCTTCTGGGAAATAAGTCGGAGTGTGTAGATGCGCAAGCCAATTTGCTAACACACCAAGAGCGTTAGTTGGTCCAATTAGAACCAAAAAGATAATCCATTTGAACATAGAGTTATTTATGGGTAGCAGGCTGGTCTTAAATTAAAATTGGAAAAAGAAATTCAGGCATCAGAATCGCCATGCTTCTTCTAAGGAACCTCGCCAGCGGCAAAACCATCAACCCTTTCGCGCTGTATAACAAAAGGCCTTCATAAATACACTCTGAACAGTACTCAATAAGATTCGGGGCTATGGCCAAATCGGTAAGGCGCGTGACTACGAATCACGAGATTCCAGGTTCGAGCCCTGGTAGCCTCGCTTTATTTTTTTGTCCTTTCTTTTCTCGTTTCTCCTTGTATTTTGGAGCTGGATCCCGTTTTTGAGTATATAATACGCGAACCGCCGACCTGCACCGTATCGCAAACGTCGACAAAAGTCTTTACCTCGACGCGGTAGCAAGAGTAGCAGTGGTGGATAACATTTATATGTACATGGGACCAACAAGTCTCTTAAGATACAATGCATTGCAGCACCAGGTCCCGAGCTCACTGCTCAGCGGCGGCTCTGGATCTTAACGAACGTGAGGGCCAGCGCAAGACCAACCGTGTCCAGCAGGGCCACGGCGAGCCGGGACAAAACAGCCGTATAGGGCAGCCTATCCACAACAATAGCCTGAACCAGCTGCGGGCCGTTGGCGGCGAGAAATCCGAGCGTGCCCACCACCTGCGCACTCTCGTAGCCGGCAGCACCCGTGACTACAAGTAGGGAATTAATTGCGTAGGAGCGCAGCAGCGCACTGCCAACAGTGGCCAGCGTCGTGCAGCACGCTTTCTTCGGGGCCGGCTGTGCCGGCTGCTCGGGCTGCGCCTGACTGTGTAGCGCGCCGCGCAGAGGGCGCTGGATGACGACGGTGGAGGTGAGCGACAGAAGCCCGCCGATAATAACGGAGCAGGGCTGTACGGGGAACGTGACGGGCATGGGAGTGATTGACGACAGGCAGGCGGATCTGGGCTATTTCTTAGTGGCCGAGCCACCCAACCAAAGGCAGATGCATGTCATCGGCGGTTCCGAATGTAGCGTGAAGTTTAGTACGGAGCGGAAGCCATCAGAAAGTCACTACGGTGGCATATTGGCAGCGCTCTTATAGCTCAGTTGGCAGAGCATAGGTCTCATAATCCTAGTGTCGTGAGTTCGAGCCTCACTAAGAGCACGCTTTCTTTTTTACTCTCCAGCATTACATTACTAATACGGTCTGAACGGCCTGTCTTGCAGCTTATACTTTGCTCGCTATGGCATTAAGATAGGAGGGCTCCATAGTCCAGTCCCCGACCCCGAGGTAAGCTCGTCACCGCTGGCGCGTGTGAGCAGAACCATGCATTTGAGAAGGCCATTGCACGGCAAATTAAACAGGGAAAGACAGCGGGCCGGTTGTTATGATTGTGGGGCCTCGAACCCCTACCCCACGATCAGAGCGGATGTGTCAGCAGATCACCGTGATGTGTTGGTGCTCGCACCGGCTAAAAAAGGGTTAGGCGCGCGAGACGCGATTTCTCCCATCTGATAAATACATCAGGAAGACAGCGACGTGCACCAGGCGCCCAAACACTCGGCATGTCTGGAGGCAAAGGCAAAGGCAAGGGCGGCAAGGGCAAGTCCACCGGGTCGTCGCGGTCGCAGACGTCTCACAGCGCGCGGGCCGGGCTGAACTTCCCAGTGGGACGCATCAAGCGCTTCCTCAAAAACAACGTGCGCAGCAAGGTGCGCGTGAGTTCGAAGGCGGCAATTTACCTCGCCGCCGTGATGGAGTACCTCACGGCCGAGCTGCTCGATCTCGCCGGCATGGCCGCGAAGCAGCTCAACGTCAAGCGCATCACGCCGCGGCACCTGCAATTGGCGATCCGCGGCGACGAGGAGCTCGACCAGCTCGTGCGCGCAACCATCTCCGGCGGCGGCGTCATGCCCACCGTCAACAAGAACCGTCTTCTCAAGGTCGAGCTCGAGAAGCAGAAGAAGAAGAAGAAGTCCGCGTGAGCTGCCCCGGCCGCGGCACCAGGCCCCCTCCCTCTCGCATTTTTCATGGTGTTGTGTCTCAACTCCTTTCTCTGTTTATTTCCTCATCCCCCCGCCGGCTTCGGTTGGCAGCTGTGTGAATGATAATGATGACCGCCCTTGGTGACCGCCTGAACGAGGCAAGGGCTTGAATGGGTTGACGTCCAGGCCCCTTTCCCCAGATGGCGCGGTTTTTCCCTTAATCAATTTAAGGCGCTTGTTGTATAGTGGGCTGGAGGTGGGAGATGTAAGGCGCCTCCGTACAGGCGAGGTGCCCCGCCTAGAAAGGGCGCCACAATATAAGATGTGTATTTTTATTATTTGCTTTTTTTTTTTTCCCTCCCATGGATGGCTCTAGTTGCTAGTGGGGAAGGCGGGGCGGGAGGCTGAGTTGCATGGCTTGTGTGTTCTGCTGCTGCCGCCTTGTTATCAGTGTGTGCTGTGTGTGTGCGTGGGTGTTGCGCGCGGGGTAGTCGTTCGTGCGCCCCGAGTCAGCTGTACGCGGTACCCTACGTCACCGTGCAAAACCCGAGTCTCGCACCCGAGTCAATATTTAGACGGCCGGGCCCGGGCCCAGCCCGTTCCGACCACCGCACTGCATATCGATACCATGCTTTGCACCGCACGCCGCAGCCCGTTTTTCCGCATTGGCCGACGCGCGTACAGCGACACCACGTCCCTGAAGCGCACGCCGCTGTACGGCGTGCACATCAGCCGCGACGCAAAGATGGTCGACTATGCGGGGTACGCCATGCCCGTGCTGTACAAGGGCCAGAGCCACATCGAATCGCACAACTGGGTGCGCGAGCACGCGGGCCTGTTCGACGTCAGCCACATGCTGCAGCACCGGTTCTCGGGGCCCGACGCGCTACGGCTGCTCGAGACGGTGACGCCCAGCGACCTGGCCAGCCTCAAGCCGTTCACGTCGACGCTCTCCGTGCTGCTGAACGAGCACGGCGGCATTGTCGACGACACAATTGTGACGCGCCACGGCGAGAACGACTTCTACGTCGTCACAAACGCCGGCTGCCGCGACAAGGACCTGGCGTTCTTTGCCGACCACGCAAAGAGGCTCGGCGCCTCGGTCAACCACTCCATCATTGACGGCGGCCTCATTGCTCTGCAGGGTCCGCAGGCCGCGGCCGTGCTGCAACGGCTCACCAGCGACGACCTGGACAGCTTGTACTTCGGCGAGTCGCGGTTCGTGCCGCTGAACGGCCTGGCCGCAGCAAAGGTGCACGTTGCCCGTGGCGGCTATACCGGCGAGGACGGGTTCGAGATCTCGGTGCCGGACGCCAACGAGGCCGTCGCTGTTGCCGAGGCGCTGCTCGATAGCAGAGACGTGAAGCCCATTGGCCTGGCCGCCCGCGACTCGTTGCGCCTCGAAGCCGGCATGTGTTTGTATGGCCACGAGCTGAGCGAGGACATTGGTCCCGTCGCGGCACGGCTTGCGTGGGTGGTCGGCAAGCGACGCCGCGCCGACTCGAACTTCAACGGCGCGCAGGTCGTGCTCGCAGACCTGGCCGCCAAATCCAGCCCTCTGCGCTCCGGCATCTTGTCTACCGGGCCGGCGCCAAGGCAGGGCGCAAAGCTCCTCGACAAGAGCGGCTCCGTCGTCGGCGAGGTCACGTCTGGCGCCATGTCGCCCACCTTGAAGCAGAACGTCGCCATGGGCTATCTGCCGCGTCACCTCGCCAAGCCGAGCACCGAGATTGACATTGAGATCCGCGGCAAACTGCGCCCGGCAACGGTGACCAAGATGCCCTTTGTGTCCCCTAAGTACTACAAGCCATGAATGAATCACTGGCCGTGACCAGTTCTGGAGCCGACCATCGCGGCAGCTCGTCACGGCCCTCTGCGGCTGCCGGGCCGGCACTTCTAAACTCTAGCGTATCGCGAGGCCTTTGTCCTAATCTCTACACGGCTTTTATCTCTACACATCTATTTCTTTTGAGCCTCCGGCTTCTCTACCTTCGGCGGGTCAGCAGACTGGCTTCCAGCAGACTGCGCTCCAGCAGACTGCGCTCCTGCTGCCCCGACACCAGGCGGCTGTGCACCGTCCTGATCCTGCTGCAGCGCCCTAAGAATCATGGGCCGCAGGTCCGTAGGCAGCCGCTCGTGCTCGCCAGGCTTGATGATGAAGCTCTGCTCGAGCTTCTGCTTGATCCACACAATCTCGTCCTGCAGCAAGCGGATGTCGTCGGCCACAGACTCCTGCCGCTTCTGCTCCTTGCGCCGCGCCCGGTACGACTCGTAGAATATCATCGACCCCGCCACCGAAAACACAAATGACTCTGCTACAAAGTTCGCCCCGGTCTCTATGGCCCGCGAGTCGTTCAGCGGCTTGATTTTGCTGTTCTGGTTCAGCAGCCGCAACCGCAGCCCGTACTCGGCCTTGTGCAGCCCCTGCGCGAAGCCGATGCACGCCTTCCGGAACTTGGGGTGGTCCTTCGCATGCGATTTGATCGTACTGGCAATCGGCTTCGCCAGCGTGCGCACAAAAAGCGTCGTAAACTTAAGCGCAATGCTCATTCATACCCCGCGCCCAAGGCTGTCTTCGCTGGTGCCTCGACACTGGCCAAACAAACTAGCAGCCAAAGCCGGCGCCTGTCTCGGAGCCAGCTTGGCGCCGTCACGTGGAGAGCCGAGATATGCCGGCAGCGACTCCAGCTAGGAAGCCAGTGCTCATTTGAAACTCTAGATAGCATTGCCCGCCCTCACATTTACGCTTTTGTACTTATCTTTTTTTGCAGAGCGTTAAAGAACTCGCGTCTGCTCAAGCATCCTCGAACGCACCCACGCTACCGTGCGCTAAGGCGCAATGGGGTTAGTCACTGCAGACAGCGCAGCAAATGCGCCTATTTCTGCTTGCGGCCACGCACCATAACTTGTTCCTCGGTGCTTATGCTGCCAAAAAACTCGCAAGCCGCCGCTTGCACTGCCCGCTGCCCCCACACATGCTCCACCGCTGGCCCACGTGTGGAACCCTATGGGCTAGGGCACGCGCCACGTGCATGCTATCTGCGTCGAGCCTGCCAGAACAGCCGGCCATGTGCTGTGAAATTTCAAGCCAGAATCGGACGCACGCTCGGCCGAGACAACAGAGCGATCTTCTGGCCTCAGCAGAAGCAACGGGTAGCATTCGCCTTACATGATAGACAGCTCTTACCACGCATTATAGTCCTATTAAGCCCCAATAACTTTTTTACTAGTTATCGCTAGCTTTCTTTTTTAACGGGCCGTATTGTGCTAGCGATAATCTTGGTACACTTATCTTGGTACACTTACCCTGCATGAAATCTGCTACATTAAATCTGCATGGAGGAGCCATGCATATGGTTTAACCACCTGCTTGATCGGCCACGCCGCGCATTCGGCGTGCGTTCGGCGTGCGTTCGGCGTACCGTTGGGGCGCCATTAGGGTCCCCTCGGGGCATGTTGCATATCAAAGGAAAAGATATATAAAACCTCTCGTCCATGAACCTCATGGCCCAGTCAGCTCTCTGTCTGTGCGCACTCATACCGCACCGAACTTGTAACATTCTCCTTTTGACTTGAATTGACTTGATGCTCGGCCTCTACACCGCTGCAACCGCTGTCGCCATTATGGCCACAGGCGAAGCATTTAACACCGAGCCTTTCTTCACCGAGGACCAACCATACTCTCAGAGAGTCAACGATGCCAACAACCTGCTCAAGTACACCGGCTGGCAAGGACCTTATTCCGACCGCCGCGGCTATGGAATTAACCGCGATCCCCCTAGCGGATGCCGTGTAGATCAGGTTGTCCAGCTAACGCGGCACGGTGAGCGCTGGCCGGACGAGTACGACTTTGACCAGCAGGCCGCGGCGCTGCAGAAGGTCCAGGCCCTGAGCGGCAACCTCACTGGCTCGCTAGCATTTGCTAATACGTGGGTGCCTTACACGTCTGTCAATTCGTCGTGGAATGGCGAGGAATCCTACTGGGGCCCATACTCAGGTCTCCTTCACGCCTACCGTCTGGGAGCCGAGACGCGTCGCCGTTACTACGACCTGTATGATGGCCAATCTACTTTGCCGATATGGTCGTCGGGCTACGAACGTATTGTAGACACTGCGCGCAAGTTCGGCCAGGGGTTTCTAGGCTGGAACTATACTGACCTGGCCGCTCTAAATATCCTGCCAGAGGGGCGCGCACCAGGTGCTAACAGCCTCGTTCCGGCTTGCCAGCTCAGCAACGACTACGTAACTCGGTGCTCAGTGCCGCCGAACCAAACCATGGATAACGGCGCGCCATGGATCTACGAGGAGTACGCCTCTGCTGCAGCGCGCCTCAACAACGAGAATCCTGGGCTCAATCTTACCGCCGCAGACATCGCTCCCCTGATTGCCATTGTCGCATTTGAACTGAACGTGCGCGGCTCGTCTCCATGGGCGCATGTTTTCACTTCTGAGGAGTACATCGCATTCGAGTACGGGCAGTCCTCATTGTACTACTGCTCGGAGGGTCCAGCTTCGTCTACTGGTTTGCTCAAGGGTTCAGTATTCCTAAACGCGTCGCGTACGCTTCTTGTCCAGGGCCCTGAACAGAGCCGTCCGCTAAACTTTGCCTTCGCTCACGATACTGACATCATTCACCTTGTCACGGCCCTTGGAATTGACGCCGTCGAGTCCTGGGACGCTGAGACAGTACAGTTTGGCCAGCGCTGGGACGTCACGGACCTCACACCTCAGGGTGCTCATTTCACTTTCGAGCGACTGGTGTGCGAAGCGCCTTCGCAGGCCGGCGATGGGCTGTACGAGGAATCCAACTGGGCCAGCCACTACCCAGATGCCTTCAACATAACGAGCAACATCACTGCGATATACTCTCAAAATGCTACAAATGCAACATACTCGTACAACTCGACCAACTCGAGCATCTTGCTGCAGCCGAACTCCACAGGCCACGGAATTGGCAACGAGAATGTTTTCGTGCGCCTCGTTCTGAACCAGGCGGTTGTGCCGCTCCCGGGCTGCTCGAACGGCCCAGGCAAGTCATGCAAGCTCAGCGACTATAATGCCTATGTGGACAACAGACTAGCTGGGGTAAACTACGCCCAGAGCTGCAACATTCCCGAGGGCGCTCCCGCATACCCAACATTCTTCTGGAACTTCAACACGTCAACCGCGCTGAATCCCGACACGGCAGTCGTGCCGTACCAGTCTGCTGAGCTGAACGCCGAAGGCCAGCCCATCGATTCCTGAATTGGTTTATTCACCCCTCCTACTACTTGTCTTGAAAAGTCGCTGTATTGAAAAGGCGCTGCAATCTCAGTAGCCTGCCGCGCCCTTGTCTAGCACCTCGCGTGCTCTCGTGCTGCTGGGACCACCCCCAAGCTAGTCGAATTCTGATAATGTTTCTCACATCATGTTACACATTGTTTACAATACAGGGGTCGTATACTCATAAGCCATATAATTAGATTTAGAAGTCCTCGTCGAGAGCGAACTGGTTGGACTTGTCGTCCTGCTGCTTCGCCATGACGCCAGCCTTCTGGTAGTCGGACACGCGCTTCTCGAAGAAGTTCGTCTTGCCCGCGAGAGAAATGTTCTCCATGAAATCGAATGGGTTCGTGACGTTGTAGACCTTGACGTGGCCAAGAGACAGCAGCAGGCGGTCGGCAACAAACTCGACATACTGGTTCATAAGGTCGGCGTTCATGCCGAGCAGGCTGACCGGCAACGCGTCGCGGAAGTACTCCTGCTCAATCTCGACCGCCTCAACGATGATGCGCTCAATGACGGCGCGGCTGGGGCGGTTCTTGAGGTGGCTGAACAGCAGACACGCGAAGTCCGTGTGCATGCCCTCGTCACGGGAGATGAGCTCGTTGGAGAAGGTGAGGCCCGGCATGAGGCCACGCTTCTTGAGCCAGAAGATGGACGCGAACGAGCCTGAGAAGAAGATGCCCTCGACGGCGGCGAACGCCACCAGGCGCTCAGCAAACGTGGACTCGCGGTCGGAGATCCAGCGCAGCGCCCAGTCGGCCTTCTTCTGGATGCAGGGAATGGTGTGGATGGCGTCAAATAGGTAGTTGGCCTCCTTTTTGTCCTTGACGTAGGTGTCGATGAGCAGCGAGTAGGTCTCGGAGTGGATGTTCTCCATCATGATCTGGAAGCCGTAGAAGCACTTGGCCTCGGAGATGCCGACCTCGCCGCTGAACCGCTCAACAAGGTTCTCGTTAACAATGCCGTCACTGGCCGCGAAGAACGCCAGCACATGCGAGATGAAGTAGCGCTCGTCCTTGTTCAGCTTGTGCTCCCAGTCGTGCAGGTCCTTGCCAAGGTCGATCTCCTCGGCCGTCCAGAACGACGCCTCGGCCTTCTTGTACGCCTGCCAGATCTCGTGGTACTCAATGGGGAACAGCACAAACCGGTTCGGGTTCTCCTGCAGGATGGGCTCCTCCTTCTCGAGGGCGCGGATCGCGGCACGTTCCTTGCGGTGCTCGTCGCTGAGCGGGCGCAGGCCGCTGGCGTCCCTGGGCGAGTCTGGGGTTGCAGGCGACGCCTCGGTGGCCGTCTTGTTCTCGTCGGCGCGGCTGGCCTGCTTCAGATCGAACGCCTTCTGCATCTTCTCCAAGTCGTCCTTGTTCAGGTCGATGTTGTTCAGAGCGCTAGCGTTCTTCTTTGAGGGTGTTTGCTCGACTGTTGTTGACATCGAGAGTAGAGTGTGGATGGATGGTGGATGGATGGTGCTCGTACCAGTGGGGAGGAAACGCGCGTTATATAGATTTTTACAGGTATTTACGCGACGACCACGTAATAGGGTTAGGCCCGTGAGTGATGCTTGGTTAGGAGTTGCGGCGACGCGACGCGGCCGGAGCAAGCCAGCGGCAAATCGCCGCTAGGCGGGCGAAAATAATGTACGTTTTTTTGTCGCCTAGAAGCAGCCAAGCTGGTTCGCATGCTCGCAATCCCTTGGTCTATATTGCTTTTGCGTACGTGCAAGCCTAGCCTGCTTTTGCCAACGGTCGGAGGCACTCGTCTCGACATGGCTGGATAGGGTTAGGACCAGTGATCCAGTAATTAAGGGCAAGGGCCAGTGATGAAAAGAATGCTTGGCTCCCAGTGGCGAGGCAGCCTATTTCAGTGTGTAGTGCAACGCAGATGCCTATTTTAAAATGGTCGAGGTAATTGGCTTGCAGAGCATTCGCTGGAATCCTCACTGGCACCTAATCTGAGCCATCTGTCGGGCCGAGACCGCGAGCACACCCACGGCCGCTATGGAGGGTTGGGCACGTAAACAAATCATCAGGGTCGCGTCGTTGATCCGAGAGTGATGAAGCGCGGCCGGCTAGGGTTTGAGGACTGCGAGGCTCGCAGGTGGGCCGGCAGTCCGTTAGGCAGTTATTGAAGCGGCACGGTTCGCCGCGCTCTTCAGTGCTGTTCAGCGCGGAATTAATGCAGTCCGGTACAATATAGTACAATTCAGGACAATTCATTATAGGTCAGTGCAGTTCTGCGCAGGTCAGTGTAACTCTAAGTTGTTAGGCGCTCCTACTTGTTAGCGCTTGGCGGAAGCGGATATTTGTATGAATGTTGAGTATTGACGGTTATGCAAGGTAAAACAAAAGAGGTAGGGATTAAATGTGATTAAATAGACTCAGCTCGTGGTGGCGGCCTGTTCGTGCCACTGAGCGCGCAGGACCTGCCGCTTGTGGAGCAGTTTCTGCATCTCCTCTTCGTCGTCGTCATCGTCCTCGGTGGAGACCAGCCGCATTCTCGACGGCCTATTATTGACGCGCGCGGCCGCGGCATTTTGAGGCCCGGAAGCCGGCGGCACGAAGCTTCCCATTGCAGGATGGGCGTGCTGCGGCAGAGGAGGGTAGCCGCCAACTTGCGGCGACATTGCATGAGGATTACTGGGGACCGGTGGTCCCATGGATTGGGGATATCCGCCCAATTGGCCTGCTAGATGGGGCGGCGGCGGGCCCTGCTGCGGCTGGAGCGCGTAGGAAGCACGCGTTCCTGGCGTGCCTGGTGCGAGCTGGGACGAGGAGTAGAATGCAGTCTCGGGCAAGCTTGGCGTGTACGGCGTCGTCACATACGATCGGATGGACTCGGGCCGCTGGGGTAGAGGCACGGCCCTCATCTGCACCATCGGGTCGCCCGGAGGCACGGAATTCAGGATTGAGCCCGGGCGTGAGAAGTCCTGGGCGCCCCTGTCCTTGAGAAGCTCGAAGATGGCGTCGATCTTGCTGTTGAGCTCGGTGATGTTGGGGTCTATTGGCCGGGCTGCGGACGCGGATGCCGGGGACGCCGGCACAGCGAGCGTGGAGGGGCTGCTGGGGACACCCTGAGCGGTGTGCACAGCGAGCGTGTTGCGCCGACGGCGCAGGTCCTCTTCGCGCGCGATCTCGGCCACGAGGCCGCGGCTGACGGCGGACTCTTTATTCTCGAACACGTAGGACATGGCGGCCGTTTTTGGGGGCACGGACAGGGGCCGCGCCAGCATGCGAGAACTGGCGACGGAGGGCGGCCGCTGGTCGGAGACGAGCGGGGTCTGGGGCGAGTTCGACGTGGTGCGGTCGAGCTCTCTGCGATCGCTGTCCTTGCGGTCGCTCTTGGCCGGCGCGCTGGCCGTGCTTGTGGCGCCCATGGACTTGCGGCGGTTGCGCGGGAACCCGTGGGCCTGGAGAATGCCGAGCGGAATGTCGTCCATGAGGTCGTCGTCGTCGTCAGCGTCGTCGTCGTCTTCCAGGGCCGCGTCGCCGTCGTCGCCTGCGCCGCGGGGGACAATGGCGCTCATGGGCCGCTCGCCGGTGGTCGAGGCCGCGGGGGCGGCGGCGCCGCCAATCATTTTGGTCATGCGCTGGCGGTACACGCTCATGCGGGCCTCCTGCTTCTGGCGCTCCTTGGCGAGCTTGCGCTTGCGCTCCTTCTCGCTGCTCAGAAACTCGTCCTCGACGTCCTCGTCGGCGGCGTTGTTGCCGGCGGCGTCGTTATCGGCAGCGTCGTCGGTGCCGCCAATGCGGCTGATGACGGAGCCCTCGCGCTTGAGCAGGTCCAGGCTCGACAGCGACTTGCGGTAGTTCTCGAACTTGTCCTTGGACATGACCATGCCCGTGGACATCTGGGAGAGGTGGATGGCGCTGAGGGGCCTGTTCTGGGCCGACTGCCTTGTGGTTGCTTCGAAGGGCAGCGCGTCGTCGTCGTCGTCCGCGGCAGCGGCCTGCTCGGCGCGGTGCTGGGTCGCCGGCGCGAACGAGTCGCGCAGCAGCGACGAGTAGGGCCGCGTCTGGCGCGTGCCGAACTGCAGTGTCGAGTGGGGCGACGGCACGGCCGGCGGCGCGTCCTGCTCGTCCGGGTACGCCATGCGCGCCGGCAGGCTGAGGCGGTTGTCGTTTGCGTGCGACGCGGCGCGCGGCGCGCGCGCGCGAGGGTCGAGATGCGACACGGAGCGCGTGTGGGAGACTGCGGCGGGCTTGTCGTACGGGTTTTCGTACGGGTTTTCGTACGGGTTGTCGTAGGGGCTGGCGTACGGGTCGGCCGGGCCCTCGTAGGGGCCCGACACAGGGCCCGACACGGGGCCCGATACAGGGCCAGATACAGGGCCAGATACAGGGCCCGATACAGGGCCAGAGACGGGGCCAGAGATGGGGCCAGAGACGGGGCCAGACACAGGGCCAGACACAGGCGCCGCGGCGGCATAGCCCCGCCCGTAGAGATCCCGCTCGTACGAGCCCGCGCGCGGCGCAGCGTACGGCTCCGCGCCGCGGTCGTACGGCTCGGCGTACGTGTAGGCGCTGGCGGGCAGGCTGTCCAGCTGGGCCGCGGGCGGGCCGCTGTCGAAGCGCGAGCCCGTGTCGAGCAGCGGGCTGCCCTGGATGCTGTTCTCGTCGCTCTCGTCGATGGCTTCCGGCTCAGGCGGCCGCAGCGACGTGTAACCCATTGCACCCGTCGCTTTCAACCGGTGCGTCCCCCTGGTTGTGCCGGAGGTGTTGTGTTTGTTGTTTATGCCCTAGCCCTGTGGTCGTCTCCGAGGGTGGGGCTGCCAAGCAGCCTGGATGGGCCCGTCGCGGCGGCCGAGGCGGCTGGTCTCGACGCTGAATACGGGGAATGCTTTTAGTGCGCTACTATGCTGGTTATGGCGGTGGTTGCCGGCGGCCGTGGCGAATGCGGCTGTGGTGGGGGCGGCTGGCAGGTCCGGCGGCGGGCTGCGGCAATGGCCGTATCCCGCGGCCCGGGGCCGGACGGTGGTGGCACTAATTGACGGCGCGCGCGTCGCGTGGGCCCCGGCCATGATCCGCGCCATTGACGCCCGGTCGGTGGACCAGATCACGTCCGGGCAGGTCGTCACGAGCCTGGCCAGCGGGCTGAAGGAGCTCGTGGAGAACGCGCTCGATGCCGGCGCGTCCGTCGTCGAGATCAGCGTCGAGAACCACGGCCGCGACGGCTTCAGCGTGCAGGACAACGGCAGCGGCATTGCGCCGGCCGACTTCGCCGCCGTCGCGCGGCGCCACGCGACGTCCAAGCTGAGCTCCATCGGCGATCTTGCCGCCGTGCAGACGCTCGGCTTCCGCGGCGAGGCGCTGGCGTCGTTGTGCGCGCTGGCGTCGGTGCGCATCACGACGAACCCGGGCGCGGGCCCGGCGTACGAGCTCGTGCTCGACGCGCGCGGCAACGTTGCCTCCGTCGCGCGCGTCGCCGGCCCGAAGGGCACGCGCGTGGCCGTGACGGACCTGTTCCGCACGGTGCCCGTGCGCCGCCGCGATTTCGAGCGCAACTACCAGCGCGAGTTCACGAAGGCCGTGGCGCTGCTCCAGGAGTACGCGCTGCTGTGCCCCGTGCGTCTCACGCTCGAGCACAGCGTCAAGAACCGCCGGTCCACAACGCTGCGGTCGCAGGGCGCGGGGCTCCTGCAGCGCATTGCCTGCGTCTACGGCGCGTCGCGCGCCACAAAGCTCATGGAGATAGCCCTGCCGCCGGACGCTCTGCGCACAGAATGCTCTGTCGCGGGGTACATCTCGAAGCCCGTGTTCGGCATGGGCCTGGCCACCGCGGACCGCCAGCTCATTGCCATCAACGGGCGGCCGTCGCGGCAGCCGAAGCTGCTGCGCACAGTTGTCGACGTGTACAAGCAGTTCAACCTCACCGAGGCGCCGTTCTTCGTGCTCGACTTCCGGATGGACCCTGCCCGCTACGACGTGAACGTGTCGCCGGACAAGCGGGCGCTGCTGCTGCACGGCGAGGCCGAGCTTGTGGCCGGGCTGCGCGACGCGCTGACAGTGGCCCTCAATGGTGCGGGCCACTCGGTTCCGCGGGCGAGCCTCGAGGTGCCTGCTGCGAAGCGGCAGAAGCAGTCCAAGCTGACGTTCGCCGAGTTCGCAGGCTCTGGGTCCGTGATCGCCCAGGGCCGTCCAAGCAGCGACAGTGAGCCAGAGGCGGACGAGGCGCCTGAAAGTCCTGGAGACGAGAGCTCGGGGCAGGAGCAGCCAGATCAGGAGCCAGATCAGGAGCCAGATCAGGAGCCAGATCAGGGGCTAGTTCAGGAGCCAGCTCAGGAGTCAGATCAGGAGCTCGATCAGGAGCTAGAACAGGGGCTGGATCAGGAACAGCTAAGCCAGGAGCTAGACCACGAGCTGGACCACGAGCAGCACGACCCGCTAGACCACGAGCAGCACGAGCAGCTGGACCACGAGCACCTAGACCAGGAGCTCTCAGATGGGGAACCGCTAGACGGCGAACACGAGGCCTTGGAAAACGTACGCGCCGGACATAGCAGGTCGAGCCCAGCGCAGGAGAGCGGCGTGGAGAGCGAAAATGCCGCCGCAGACTCTGAGATCGAATGCCAGTGCGCGTCGCATGCGTCTCCGGAGCTCGCGCCCGGCCCCGAGTCCGAGCCCGCAGAAGTGATTGACCCAGCGCCCACGTCGCCGGCCGTCAAGGATGAACTGCACGAGCTGTCCTCGCCTCGCCGCGGCGCGGCCGCCTCGCCGCAGAAACGACGGCCACCGCTGCTCGACCGCATGCGCCCGCCATCGCAGTCGCGCTCGCTGAACCGCCATATTCACCTGCCCGTGTCGCTGGAGGATGTGCGCGCCGCCCAGGACGGCGTAGGTGGGCGGCCTCGCGACATGAAGACGCTGCAGCGGCTTGCAATCGACGAGGAGGATGTCGAGGAGCGGCTCAGCCTGAGCATCCGCAAGCAGGACTTCGCGGAGATGGAGATTGTGGGCCAGTTCAACCTGGGGTTCATCCTCGTGGTCCACCGCAAGAAGAACCACGAGGACCTTTTCGTCGTCGACCAGCACGCCAGCGACGAGATCTACAATTTCGAGCGACTGCAGCGGTCGACGGTGCTGAGCCGGCAGCCGCTGGTGACGCCGCACGTTCTTGAGCTCAGCGCGGTCGAGGAGCTCACGATTGCCGAGAACCTGGGCGTGTTTGAGAACAATGGGTTCAGCATCAGGGTGACGCCGACCAACGCGCCGGGCAGGCAGAGCGCGCTGGTGTCGGTGCCGTTCTCGAAAAACACGGTGTTCGACGAGCGCGACGTCCACGACCTGCTCAGCAAGATCCAGGAGGACCCCGACAACAAGCAGGTGCGGTGCTCGAAGCTGCGAGCCATGCTGGCGATGCGCGCGTGCCGATCGTCAATCATGATCGGCAAGCCGCTGTCGCGCAGCGTCATGACCCGCGTGGTGCGGAACCTGGGCACGCTGGACCGGCCCTGGAACTGCCCGCACGGGCGGCCGACGCTGCGGCACATCACGACTTTGCGCTAAAAAGAGAAAATAAAAAGAAAAAAAAGAAAAAACACTAATAATTACGGAGCAGCAAGCTGCTATATAGTGGGCGACTGCGAAGGGCCTTTTTTTTCTTGCCGCATGCTTGGGATCGTGTCTAGGTCAAGCCTTCAGGGCCTTGGCGGCCTGCGTGGCGATGTTCAGGAGCTCGATGTGCTCGTCGGCGCCGTCGCTGAGGCGGCGGTCCGCCAGGCTGAAGCTGGCGGCCAGCGAGGTCTTGGCCGGCGCAGGCACGACGGGGTCGGTCAGAAACACGTCGTGCAGCTGGTCGACCAGCTTGGCCACGCTGTAGCCCTCGAGCACGATGTTGTGCACGGTCTGCTCGAGCTCGCGCTGGTTGCCCTTGCGCACGGCGGCAACAACCTCAGCCACGACCGGCTCGGGCACGGCGCCGCTGAGCTCGCGCACCAGGTCTGGCGAGACGCCGTCCGGCGCAAGGCCCGCGGCCGACTGGAGCAGCGTGATGCTGCGGCGCAGGTCGCCCTGGGCCACGTCGAGCAGCGCGGGCAGCACGTCCGCAGACGTGAGCTTGACGCCCTCGGCGTCGCAGATGTGCTGCAGGCGCGCAATGGCGGCGCTGGGGGCGATTTCGCGGAAGCGGAACTTGGAGCAGCGCGACGCGAGCGGGTCAATGATGCGCGTGACGTAGTTGCACACAAGGCAGAAGCGCGTGATCTTCGAGTACGTCTCCATGGTGCGGCGCAGCGCGGCCTGGGCGTCCTGCGTCATCATGTCGGCCTCGTCCAGCACCACGATCTTGAAGTCCGGGCACGGGTACTTCTCGCGCGCGGCCGCGCTCGGCGCGCTGACGACGGTGCGGCTGAACGTCTTGATCTTGTCGCGCACCACGGCGATGCCGCGGTCGTCCGACGCGTTCAGCTCCAGCACGCGCGACTTCGCCAGCTCGGGCCCAAAGATGTCGCGGGCCAGCGCCAGCACCGTCGACGTCTTGCCCGTGCCGGGCGGCCCGTAGAACAGCATGTGCGGCAGGTTTGCCGAGTGCAGGGCCTTGTCCAGCACCGCCACAATGGAGTCCTGCGCCGCCACGTCCTGCAGCGACCGCGGCCGGTACTTCTCTGTCCAAGGCACGCTTGTCGGCGCGCGCGCGCCGCGCTCGGCCTTGGGCCGGAAGAACGACATGCAAAGCGGTGGGTGGAATCGCGCGCGCGCGCGCGGCCAATAACCCCAGCCCTCCCCTGCTCCCCGGCGCCCAGCGCGAGCGCTGCAAACCGCCGCGGACCCCCGCAGACCCCAGATCAGCCGTGTTCATGCACTCTTATAAATCTTATAAATGATGCGCGCGTGCGTAGACGGCGCTGCGGAGACGGCGCGGTGAGGGCTGCCGGGGAGAAGGCCGGGGGGACGGGCTCGGCCGGCGCGAGCCAAGCCTTCGGCCCAATTCGAGCAGCCTACGCACGCCCCTGCACGCCGCGTTCTCCGGGTCTCTTGTGTCGCGCGCGGGCCTCGCGGCGCCGCTAGGGCGGAATCGATCGCATCATCGCGCGCTGCCAGTGCATGTGACCTTCGAATGGGGGAGCAGGCGACCCGGGTCGAGCGCGCCACCGGTTCTTGGCACCCTCTTGGCTCTGCAGAAGCTTAAGTAGCCACCAAGACTCGTTGCCTCCGTCGCCCGCTCCATCGCGTCGCTTACCCCACTATGGCCAACCGCTTCGTTTCTCTGTCCAAGATTGGCGGCCCCGAGGTCCTCGAGCTGCTCAGCGAGGCCGTGCCCCAGCCGGGCCCGACCCAGGTGCTTGTGCGCAACAAGGCCATCGGCTTCAACTTTATCGACACGTACTTCCGCAAGGGCCTGTACCCCACCGCCCTGCCGTACCGCGGCGGCATGGAGGGCGCCGGGCTCGTCGAGTCCGTCGGCGCTGAGGTGCCCGCGGCAGCCGGGCTCAAGCCGGGCGACCGCGTCGCGTACCTCGGCCAGCACGCGTACAGCGACTACATCGCCGTGGACTACGGCAGCGTGGCCAAGCTGCCTGCCAGCATTGGCTTCGACGTCGCCGCGGCCAGCCTCCTGAAGGGCCTCACCGTGCACGCCCTGCTCGACGCATACACGCCGAAGAAGGACGAGATCGTGCTGGCCCACGCCGGCGCCGGCGGCGTCGGTCTCATCTTCTCGCAATGGGCCGCCAGCATCGGCGCTCGCGTCATCACGACCGTCAGCACCGACGCAAAGGAGGAGCTCGCCAAGCAGAACGGCGCGTGGAAGGTCCTCCGCTACACGGACGACATCCCGGCCCGCGTCGCTGAGCTCACCGACGGCAAGAAGGTCAAGGTTGTCTATGACTCTGTCGGCAAGAACACCTTCGAGCCCTCGCTCGACAGCCTGGCCCGCCGCGGCCTGCTCATCTCCTTTGGCAACGCGTCGGGCAAGGTGCCCCCCTTCGACATCAACATCCTGAACCAGAAGGGCTCGCTCTTCGTCACCCGCCTCACCCTGTGGGGCTACATAGACGGCCCGGAGGACTTCCAGAAGCGCGCGGCGCGCTTCTTCAAGTTGGTCGAGGACGGCACCATCAAGGTCACCATCGGCCAGACGTTCAAGCTCGAGGACATCCAGGAGGTCCACAGGAAGGCTGAGAGTCGCCAAACCGAGGGTTCCACGGTCATCATCCCTTAGACATTCATCTAACTTGTTATACAGACATACGATATCTTTCTACTATGTTTCCGCTTGTTCAGTCGCTCGTCCACCGAACGTTCTGCGCGTAGTCCTCGTACACCGCCCGCAGGTACGCCCGGCTCGACGAGTCCAGCCCGGCCGCCACAGACCTCACGTTCTCGCCGCCCAGCACATCCATCATCGCATACGCCGCCGGCCGCAGCGCCGCGTTCACCTCCGTCGTCTCCTTCACGCCCCGCTGCGTCGCAAGCACCACAAACACGTAGTTCTGCAGCAGCACGCCAAGGCTCTTCGCAACGTAGCGGTGGTCCCGCGCCGCCGCCGAGTTCAGCTCCTCCCGCGTCGCCGCTCCGCCAAGATAGTGCTGCGGAGGATTGCACAGGTTATTCACGACCCGCACATACAGCCCCGCCCGCTCAACGCTGTCAGCGCCCTCCAGCAAGCTGGTCAGCGCCCCTATAATGAGGTGCATGCGGCCCCGCATCCACCGCCGCTGCAGCAGCAGCACATGGCTTAGCACAACGCTCACTTCCTCCCACAACTGGCCCGTCCTCCCGACTTTCGCAATGACTGCCACCACCACTTCGAGCGCAAACGGCGTAAGCACGTTTAGCTGGTCCCGCAGCACCATCTCGCACAGCCCCACGAGCTCGCTCGTCACCTCGTCGCCGCCAAAGTGGCATCGCACAAGCACTGCCGTCAGCGCGTTGGCATGCTTCGCTCCGTGAATCATCCGTCCCGCGGCAAGACACTGTAACACGCCATACTGGCCCTCGTCGGCCGCCGCCATCACCAAACAGTCTCGCTCGCTCTCACACAGCTCGCGGCAGAAATTCGTGTAAGGGCCAGTGAATCGGCACCCGGAATAGGCAAACAGTGCCGTGATTATGCTCCAGTGATAGCGCCGGCGACACAGAAGCTCAAAAAGCAGCTCCGGAGGATCCGCTCTCAGCTCTACGGCAAGCCGCTCTACAATTTGCGACGCATCCGGCGACGACGGCAACCGGCTCAGCACCTCCAGCACCGGAATTCTCAGCTCGCTCTTACCATGGTTGCTTTGAACCCATTTCAAACAATCTGCCGGTCGCTCGCCGCTCAGAGCAAGTATACAGTTCGTCTGCCATTCTATTATGCCTGGATGGCTTAGCAGCTGCTCCACATACTCACGATGCCGCATTACAGGCTTCAAAATTCGAATGAACGTTTGCACACCGTCGGCGCTGATTGAACTCAGAAATGGCGCCAGCAGTTTCACCTCTGGCGGGTTGGCGCCGTCTATGAGCCGGATCACTAGCTCCGCTGCCATTGCTACACCGCGGTGTTTCAACGCCATGTCAACAATGCGGTGACGCTGGTTCCATGCCAATACGGACCTAGGAATGTTGAGCAGCGCATCAAGCTCCCCCATGTCTATAAGTGTCTCAATAAGCGCATCGGCCAATGTTGGCTGCTCAAAAACTCCCCACATCCGCGACAGTTGTAGCCGCACTGCAGGGCCACACTTCACGAGAAGACGAACAAGATACTTGCGAGCATCGTTGGCCTGCTCCAACATGGGATAGAACCGCAAAATCACGCTGGAAGCATCCTTTTCAGTATCGATCTTTTTCACAATCGATTTTAAATCAACCGGAGTGTTCTCAAGCTCGGAAACTCGTAGATTCATCATAATATCTTTGGTCTTTCGCTGGTCCGCAGTCACCACCACACTCAGCCCAGGTGCAATTTGCAGCACCGCAAGCTTCACTTTCACATCTACTTCACTGCTATTAAGGAGATTTTGCAGCGCCTCCTTCACCTTGGGCGAGCCAGCCGCCTTGTATCCCAGAGAAGTGACAATCAATTCAAGGATCTGTGAGGTCGGCTCGAGTAGCGAGGCGACTTGAATGGGAGACAGGGAGCCCAGTGCTCTTGTGAGGCTCGTGATAACAACTTGCGACGGCTTCGTCCTTGGCTTCCATTGGGATAGAAATTCAGGAAGACTACGCAACGCTGCACTGCGACTAATCATCAAAGCCAGCACATGGTCGGTGGGCTCCGCTTCAATTAGGCTTTGCATGTGCTTCAGAGCCGGAGCTGCATCTATGTGCATGCACAATTCCATCACATCCCAATCAGGACCACCATTAACACTGTGCAGCGAGCGCTCAACAACTTTTTCGAGTAACTGTGGAGAGGCCTCTCTCGGCTTCAGTTCAACAAGAACCTCTAACAGTCGGCTCGCCCACTGAGGGTATGCTGAGCTGATCTCATCGAATCGCAGTTGGATTTCCATCCCGGACTCGCAGACTGACTGCATCACGTTCTCGATATTGAGATCGGACGTTGCAACCGCCGTGTTCTTAGGCTCGCTGAAGTAGTCGGTCAAATAATGCAGTCTTCTTGCTTGACTAGGTTCACATAACAAGGAGTCCAGTGCACTTGAATCAGTCTTCACCCCAAATATATGGGTGCGAGCTCGTGCAGCGTCAAATATGATGCTACTAATTCTTTCGTTAGCCCTGGCCGTGCTGCTCTTCAAATAGGCCAAAACCAGTTGGCCTGCCTGGCTGTCGCTAGAAAACGCCAAAAGATCTATTGTGGCACCTACGGACTCCAGTGCTTGCGCAATGGCCTCTGTGAGGGCTACATCCGCTACCTGGGGAAAGACAGCAGAAAGATTCACCACAAACCGATGGTTCCTGTATATCCTGCGCCGGCCATTGTCAGACACAGAGATCCAGAGTTGAGATAGAAGTTTCCACAACTCTGCAGACTTGTATGCAACAGAGTCAGTTGCCAGCATATCGAAAATCCATTCTAGGACAACGAAGTGACGACGAGGCAGCATAACACTGGCGGAACCATCCACAATCTGGCGAGCAACATCGGCACGCTGATCAATGGACTTATCTCGTGCACGCAGAGTTTTCGTGGCCTCAACGGCCCCAGAAAACTGCATTATTTCCTGTAATGGCCGCTTGTCTCTATACCGCACCGCTGGTGATCCAAACTTTTCAGGGTACGGGCACGACGGTCCCTTCTGTCTTCCGCTACCTGCAAAACGCGGATTATATAATTTTTTAAATCTGGTGAAATTTAAGTTGACTGCGAGCCAGTAGTTTAGACACCGATAATGGCGGCTGGAACTCATAAGTCGAAGGAGGAGCAGGAGCTGGAAATCGCCGTTTTTGGTGATGCAGCTGGATTTGACGCTGCGCTCCGAAAATTCGGTAGTGCAAATGAAATTGATAGTGATTCCGAGCCTGAAGCCGCTGCAGGGTCGGGCGACGACTCCGGCAATGAGATGGACAGCGACGACGCATTGTTCTATGTGGACAAGGCGCGGAACAGTGATGATGGTGATGATGCAATGAGTCTAAGCTCCGACGATAGCTCGAGCGACGAGGAAGACACAGCTGCGTGGAGAGACAGCGACGACGATACGTACCAAGTCTCGTTGCTGACCACCTCCCACGTAAAGAAGTTGAGACATACTCAAGCGGAGTCCAGCATCAGTGCGCGTGACTATGAGGACCGTTTGCGCGCCCAGTTTGAAAAACTGTACCCTCGGCCCCGATGGGCGTCCCTAAAGCCACCACCAAAGCGTGCGGGCGGTTCCGACACGGAAAGCGATGAAGGGTTCGATGAAGACGAGGATGACGTGCCTGTCGCGGCAAACCCTTTGCGGGACGTGCTCAATCGGACGACGAGTTACGTCACGTCAACCAAGTCGAAGCTTCTACCGAGTTCGGATTTGGATATTCAGAGGCTGGCCGATATCACAAAACAGTTGAAGTCTGTGTCATCCATCCAGTCGGTTCACTTCCATCCCACCCAGCCATTGGTGCTGACATGTGGCTACGACCGGTCTCTTCGCATCTACCAAGTCGATGGCAAGAAGAACCCGATAGCTACGTCCCTGTTTATTGAGGAGTCTCCATTCAAGAGTGCGTACTTTCATCCAGACGGCCGTCGTGTCTTTGCATCTGGGCCACGCCGCTGCATCTTCATATGGAACCTTGAAACCGGAGCAGTGGAGAAAGTTTCCCGTCTCTATGGTCATGATGATTCTCAGTTAAACATGGAACGGTTTATTATTAGTCCTGATGGGCAATACATAGCACTAGTGGGTGTGGACGGATGGGTGAACTTGCTGAGCGCCGACTCAGGTCAGTGGCTCGCTGCTGCAAAGATCGAGGGTCACTTCGCCGACTTGGCGTGGACGGAGCCGGAAACAATTACAATTGCCAACACAGCCGGTGAAGTATGGTTTTGGGATGTGGAACTGCGCCAGACTCGTTCTAGATGGCAAGATCCCAGCTTGGTTGGTGTCACGAAGATAGCTCAGAGCAAGCGATATATTGCCATTGGAATGCAGAGCGGCGTAGTAGCTATCTACGATCGCCTAAATCCCAAGCATGGTATGCGTTTGTCCGAACTCGAGCCAGAGGTATGGGAGTCCAGTTTTGTTGTTGATAATCTAGTTACAGCAATCACTGACATGAAGTTCAGCCCCGACGGGCAGGTGCTGGCTATCTCTTCCAGTGCCAAGCGTGATTGCTTGCGTATGGTACATGTGCCCTCGTTCACAGTTTTCAAGAACTGGCCCACAGATATAACCCCGCTGGGTCAGATCTCGGCCACAGCGTGGTCGCCTTCAAATCAGATGTTCATAGCCGGCAACCTGGTTGGGCATGTCCGCCTGTGGTCTTTGAATCACTACTCCTAATTTGTACATGTTGTAGATGTTTGCATTTCATTTGATGCGTGATTACCCAAAGGAGCGAGTAAGCGAGCCAGTGGTGTCAAGATACTATGCGGGCTCTGAGTACGATGCAGGGATGCACACCTTCATCCGACGCTAATCCATAAAATTAGTAGCATTTTTGACTGCTGAGGATCAGGTCGCCGTGATCTAACTTTGATAATGAGATTTCTTGTTGCTGCAGCCTTGTGGGCCGTCGTAGCCGCTCAGTACGTACCTGAGCCCTATGGATGGGCATGCTTCCGCATGGCTGCGAAAAGAAACTGGCCTACCTGTTCATCCGTATCTCGCACGAAGCAAAGACAATGCCTGTGTCAAATCCCCGAGTTTGTGTCTCTTACTGAGTCTTGTTTGTTGAGCGCAGCAGTAAATGCCACTAACCCTGAAGCAGCGAAAGAGAAGGCTCGAAATGAGTCTCTTTGTATGGTTATTGCCGACGATACGCCGTCGAAAGATGTGCCTCCATCTTTAAAAAAGCCATCCGGGAAGTCTGACATACCAGAACTGGAGTATGTTGATCCCGTCAGTCAGGAAGAGATAGAGATAGCACTTCTCACTGCAAAGTGGCGTATGGCAAACGATCGGAAGGCTACGCGTTCAGGTATAGTTCTGGTAGCATATTGGGGGCTTATCCTAATAGTCCGGTATGTCGCATCTGTTGTGCAGTGTCTGCTTCCCCAACGAGCTCTCAATTATATCATGACTCGCCAAATAGTGAAGAAGGTGCGGGCGCGGTTCTTCAATTCTCCGCTGGGTCGCACGCGGCACTGTGAGCCTTGTCTTGGGTTTTTGGGAATCCGGCTTCCTACAAGAATCCTTTCGGTTATCCTCATCATATTTGTGGCTGTCAATTACATTCTCATTTTCACTGATTTTCCCTACGAGTCTGCGAACTTCATCTACACAAGTCCTAGCCAGCAGTATAATAAGTCGTTGGCGATCCGTGCGGCGTTTATGATTATGTGGAAATTACCGCTGTTGGTTTGCTTCGCTGGTCGAAACAATATATTTCTGCTGCTAGGCCACCCCTGGCCACTTGACGCATTCAATGTGCTTCACAAGTGGATAGCTCGTATCACGGTCATCGATATCATAATTCATAGCGTAGCCATATCCCTGGTGAAAGCGGAACAGGGGATCTATGGTGCGGTATGGAAAGTTGACTACTGGCAATGGGGGGTGGTTGGAACCAGTATTACCAGCATCATCGCTTTTCAAAGCATGCACTGGATCAGCCGGCATTTCTATGACACATTTGTGGCCATCCACGTTGTTCTTGGCGTTGTATTTCTGATTGCGGCTTGGTATCACGTATATTCGCTACCTTATGGAACGTATCATATCGTTGCGACATGTGCGATTTGGGTGTTCGACCGGGCATTGCGTGTGGCTCGTATAGCAATGGCTGGGAAGGTGGAGGCTGATCTCAAGCACCATGGTGTTGATGTTTCCATGTTCACAATCAAGGTGCCCAAGCTGTATGGACTTCTGCGAAAAGGGCACAGCAGCAACTCGTATGTGTTCTTGCACGTCCCCCGGTGGTACTTGTTCTGGCAATCGCATCCTTTTACCGTGGTAAGAAAGGGACTTCCGTCTTATACTCAAAGCGAAACTTCAGCGACTGAGACGGCCGCATTTTTCAAAATGAGTGGTATGAAAAAGAAAGTTGCTCGGGTGTCCACGCGGCAATCTCGGTCTTCTCAACTGACTCAAGACCAACTAGACGACAAAAAGGAGCCATTGGTCACCCTCTGCGTAAAGCACCGTCGCGGGATCACGAAATTTATCTCGTCTTTGCCGGAAGGTCCCATCAGCGTGTTTTTGGACGGGCCCTATGGCTACTCGCATCCGTTGCATCTATTCTCCAAGGTATTGCTGTTTGCTGGAGGCATTGGTATCACTCCGGTACTAAGCTATGTGAAACGGGTGCTGGAACTGAGGCCGCAAGGAGTCGAGTTACAGGTCCACTGGGCGGTGTCCGAGCTGGAGTCGATGCGCTGGGCCATTGAGGAACTTGCTGGACTTTTTTCGAGGATTTCACTGACAATATACGCGACCGCGACGGAGAACGGGTCGGAAGTGGCGAATGATTTCGATCGCCAGGCGACATTTGTATTCCACCGGCTGAAATGCGACGATGTGGTGAGGGCAGAGGTTGCCGCGTCGAACGCAGCTCAATCTGAGCTTTGCCATCCAGTCGAGATGGACACAGCCACGTCTACAATCAGTTCGAGCGTTCTCGAGGCAGATCGCGCGCGTGCTGAGAAGTACCAGTCACTGGCCATATTTTCGTGTGGCCCCGATCGACTGAATGACGAGGTTCGCGTTGCCGCGTGCTGGGCGATAGAGCATGCGGATGTGTATGTTGACTACTATGAGGAATCATTTAGCTGGTAGTTATGTATATGTATTAGCCTGGGTTTCTCTCCAAGTGCTGTAATGAATCTCGCTACTGGGACGTACCACCCACCAACAACGCGCGCGTACCGCGCGCGTGACGGCTGTCAGCTTCCATATTCGGGACTGCGTTACACCCTAACCCACAACCATCAGGTAATTTTATTTTTTTCAGGCTGCGGTTTTTCCAAAGCCTAGTACGAAGCAGTAGAGGCACAGTGGTCCAATGAGCGACTCGCTGAAGGACCGGCTAGCCAGTCACTCGGGATCCTTCGAAGGGCTTCTTTCGCTTATCCCAGCGAAGTATTACTACGAGGACGATGCGAAGTCGCAATTGAAGGAAACGAGCGATAAAGCAGCCCACAGTCAGCCTCAGGACGCGGGCCGGGCGAAGCGGGCGCGGCTGGGTTCCGAGGTGGGCTCGAGTGCTCTTGACGAGCTTAAGCGGCGCGAGGGCTCGGCGCTGAGCAGCGAAGAGCAAGACGGCGACGAGGACAACGACGATGTTCCTATTTACGACGACCACGGGAACCAGATCGGAGGGCCGCGGGAGCAGTCCATACAGGAGATTCTGCAGGCCAAAGCGCGGGGCGATGGGTCGTCGGCTGCCGCTGGTAAGGAGCACCCGGGCACTGAGCAGGCTCAGAAGCCGGTTGGCCCGAAGCAGGCACCTACCGCAGCGAAGCGCAGCGGGCCAAAAGAGGACAAGCAGGCAAGCGAGAAGCGCAATGGGTCGACAGCAGCGGGTTCTGGCCGGAGCGAGTCGCGCATGAGGCGGGACTCGGCGGCAGCGCCCGAGCCTGCGGCGGCCGCAGCACCTGCAGCACCTGCAGCGCCGGAAACGAACGGGGAAGCCGCAAGCAAAGCCGTGAACGGGGCCGTAACCGAGGGCGCGAACGGTAATGGGCATGCGAAACAAGCTTCGCCGCTCGATAGCAAAAAGGGGATCAGCGAGCTGCGGGCCAAGCTTGCGGCCCGCATCAGCGAGATGCGTGCGAAGCGAAAAGCGCCGGGGTCGGATGCTCCGGGCGCGCCGAAGAACCGCGAGGAGCTGCTGGCGCAGCGCAAGCAGCGGCAGGAGCAGAAGCAGAAGGCGCAGTCTTTGAAGCGGAAGCGCGACGGGCCCGAGTCTGACGACGAGAACGGCGGCACCGGGCGTGGTCGTGGCGAGGGCGACGACGTAGACGACGCAGTGGAGGACTCTGTGGACGGATACAGCCAGCCGGTGGATGAGAACCTAATGTTTGGACAAGTGAAGTTCAACGACGGCACGCGGCTGGGGCGCGATCTGCGCCACATTGAGGAGCAGAAGCGGGTGAAAAAGCGCAACGCAATTGACCAGCTGCGCGTGATTGAGAGCCGCAAGGCAAAGGTGGAGCAGCTTGCCGAGGACAAGAGGAAGCAAGTGGAGGAAAACGCGAAGTGGAGTCGCGCGATTCTGCAGTCGGAGGGCGCCAAGGTGCGGGACAATGAGAAGCTGCTGCGCAAGACGCTGCTAGCGAAGGAACGGCAGAAGAGCAAGTCGGCGAAGGCGTGGCGCGACCGCAAGGAGACGGTGAAGAACGACATCGCTACGCGCGAGGCGAAGCGCACGGCGAACATAAAGGCGCACAGGGAAGCCAAGCAGCTGCGCTTGAAGGGCAAAAAGCGCAAGGAGCATATGAAGCGCGCGGGCTTCGAGGGCAGGCACCGGTAGCGGCAATTATTATGTATTCTGGACAGGTTCAAGCATGTACTTCACGAATAATGAGCTTAACATAGCACTCAATCCTGGGAAGCACTGAGTAGTGGGCACCTTCGGCATTGTGCGTTGCGGCGTTGGGAGGGCTAGACTGAGTAGATTGCTCCGCCGGTGTATGTCGGTGTATGTATATGTCGCTGTGCCCAGTGCACCCCGGTGCACGGCGAGCAGAGTGGCGCCAGCTCTCACTGTCGGCCAAGATTTTACCACACTAGCTCCACTTTTGAGCGGATCCATCCGTGTAAGCACTGCTGAGCGGTATCCAAGCTCTCGTTCTACAGAGGAAAAGAGTGCAAAAAAATGCTGGCACCAAGAATTGAACTTGGGTCGTCACGGCCACAACGTGATATTCTACCACTAAACTATACCAGCTTCTTGTTGAGGACCAGGGTCAAAGTAAAGTATAAGTATACAAGCCTGCGTTCAACAGCTTAAATTCCTCTTAGGTGCGCTAACCAACTTTGTTTGCTTAATTTCTATGCTGAAATAGAAGAAGCTAACCATTGCATTTGGACCCACGAGCGGAGGGACGGCTTCTGTGTAAGCACTGTGAAATCAGCTACGACAGCAGATTATGGAACACAACAACGGGTCATCACTGAAGGAGTGCAGGTAGAGAAGCCAATTGATAGCAGAGCCGAGGTGATAAAGCCGGCCTTCCCCATTTCATTTAAGCAGGGTAGTGTCGGGCGTGCGCAGCCGCTGGCGAGCGTCAGAGCGAGCGCCCGCATGTGATCTCTTATTCGGTGCTTCCTCCCCCCGAGCCAGACCGAACCCTGCGACCGGTCTTTGCACATGATACCGTTAGTGGCGCTGTCTCCCGCGGTGGGCAGCCGCTGCTGATAGGGGCAGTCAGCATCGGCAGCAGCCGCGTCGAAGCACCCGGCGATGTTCGGCTCGGATGCAGTGCTCGCGGTTCTTGCGTACGCAGTGGCGACGTGGCAGTGGATCGCCGGCTCGGCGCCCGACGCAGGCGGCTCGGCGCTGCAATTGACCCACGTGGTGGGGGGCCGGGACCAGGCCGTGTTCACGCTGCACCCGCGCGCGCGCACCAGCGGCGCGAACCGCGTGGCGGGGCCGAAGCGCAAGGTACAGCGGGTCCCGCGGTTCAAGCACGGCGGAACCCCCGGCGGAAACCCTGGTGGAGCGCGCGGTGGAGCGCACGGCGCAGTGCAGGCGGCTTTGGACGAGTGGCGGGCCGGCATTGACGGCGGCGGGCTGCGCGCAGACCCCGCGCAGTGGACGGTGGAGAGCGTTGTGGTACCGGACCTGAGCGACAAGGCGACGGTGCTGACGCTGGCGAAGATCGCGGCGAACGCGTACGTGCCGACGCCGCACGAGGGCGACTGGTCGGACGTGAACGGCACGGACCAGTACGACTGGGACCACAACGGCGACGGGTACGGGTGGGACGACGACGGCGTGCGCGGGTACGTGTTCAGCAGCGCGGACATGAAGTCGATGGTGATCAGCATCAAGGGCACGAGCACGGCGGTGCTCGACGACGGCGGGCCGACAGCGCCCAGCGACAAGATCAACGACAACCTGTTTTTCTCCTGCTGCTGCGCGCGCATCTCGTACATGTGGTCGACGGTGTGCGACTGCTACCTCGGCGGCAAGCAGCAGTGCGACCAGCAGTGTCTCGAGCGCGAGCTGTGGCGCGAGGACCGCTACTACCGCTCGGTTCTGCAGGTGTATGCGAACGCGCGCGAGCTGATCCCCGAGGCCGAGACGGTGTGGGTCGTTGGCCACTCGCTCGGCGGCTCGCTGTCCAGCATGCTGGGCCGCACGTACGGCCTGCCGGCTGTCACGTTCGAGGCGCCCGGCGACAGGCTTCCCGTGCAGCGCCTGCACCTGCCCACGCCGCCGGGCATCCCGCCCTGGGACGAGTACGTGTGGCACTTCGGGCACACGGCAGACCCGATCTTCATGGGCACCTGCAACGGCGGCGGGTCGACGTGCTGGCTTAAGGGCTACGCCATGGAGACAAAGTGCCACTCCGGAATGGTCTGCGTGTACGACGTGAAGAAGGACCTCGGGTGGCACGACTCGGTCGCGAACCACCGCATCCACGTCGTGATCGACGACGTCATCGAGAAGTACGACGACCCGGCCATCTGCCTGCCCCCGCCGCCGTGCGAGGATTGCGAGGGCTGGCATTTTGTCGACCCTCTGGCCGAGCCGGCCGAGCCCACGTCGACGGCGGAGCACCCAAGCTCCAGCACGACGACCACGTCAGACAGGCGCACAAGCACAAGCACGAGCGACTCGCTGACAAGCTCGTGTGTTGAGCGCGCGTGGTACGGCCGCTGCGAGGAGTGGACGACGTTTGTGCCCACCGACACGCAGCCGGCAACGCCGGTGCCCACGAGCACGGCCGCCCGCTGACCCCCATGGGTTATTCCCCAAGTTTTCTACCTAAAGTGGAGCGCCGCGAGTTTTTTTTGTATAGAGCATCTTGAGCAGCTGAGCAGCAGGCGACTTTATTTATCATCTCATCCGGGAACCCCCCCTACTCCCCTTTTTTTACCGGCGCCAGACAGTCCTCGGGTAGACTGCAATGTTTCATAGAGTCTGGCGACCGGCTACAAGCATTGTTACGGATTATGTCGATCAACTATAATACGCACTCTTTTGTTTCAGTAGGGACTAGGTCTGCATGGGCCCGCATGCATCCGCATATGCCTGCATAGGCCCTTTATGATCCCCGCGTTGACAGTCGCGGGGCTGGCTCTCTACACATCGACCAGCTACTTTCGCGCCACTCTACTTTGTTCCTCTACTTTCTGTATTTACTTTCTGTACTTACTTTCTGTGCTTTGTTGGGTATTCTGCTCCGGCATGTTATTTCCCCACATTGGCATGTGCGCTTGTTGGGCAAGGATCCGACCGCTCTCTCAGACAGAGCGCCTCGAACCAGCATCTTGGCAGAGCACGGCAGGCGGCCCATCTCTGCAGCAGGCGTGTTAGACCTATCTGAGTCTATTTAACACGGCCAAAATCTGCTTTCGTTTTTAGGTCTTTTCTTACCCCACCCAGACTGGTTCTTAGCCCGCCATCCGGCCAAGGCGCGCCCGCTGCCTCTTACTCACTCTAGGCATATTTTTGTATGGAGCCCTGTGGACAGGTGCCCTTTGTGCAGCTGCTGGAGTCTCAGGGCCGCGGTCCGCCAAGCCACACAGAAAGCACCGACGGGCAGTACCCAAATGTGTGGCCCGGGCACGCGCGCGAGCCCGTGCAGCCCGAGGCGGCCCACCGGTGGACGTGTCCCGAGCCGGTGACCACGGTGGCCCACAGCGACACGTACCTGTTTGCTGGCACTGTGTCGGGCACCATTCTCGTGTACGACCTGCAGACCTACCAGGAGGTGAACTGCGTTGCTGCGCACACGGGCAGCGTTCTGACGCTGCTCGTGCAGGACGGCCTGCTGTTCTCGGGCTCCTCCGACTCGCTCGTAAAGGTGTGGGTGCCCGGGCCCGAGCCGCAGTTCCGTCACACGATCTACATGGTCTCGGACATTGGCGACGTTTTCTCGCTTGCGTACCACGCCGCTACATCGACCCTCTACATTGGCACCCAGAACGCAAGCATCCACTGGGCGCGGCTCGACGACATGGCGCTGCGGCCGTCGCCCGAGCACCGCGTGCGCCGCATGCCTGCCGTGCGCCCCAGCCGCTTTTTCGACAGCACGGGCCCCGGCGGCAAGCTCGCGCCACAGCAGCACGAGGTGCGCAAGCTGCTGGCCGGCGAGGCGTCGGCAGGCAACAGCAGCGGCGAGGACGAGGATGACGACGTGCTTGTAGAGGTCCCGCTCGACCACCAGATCACCTTTGCCCACAACAGCGCCGTGTTCGCCATGGTGCTTGATGCCCGGCGCCGCACCCTCATCACGGGCTCCGGCGACGGCCTCGTCAAGATCTGGGCGCTGGCCGCCGACGGCCGGCCCACCGAGGCGCACAAGCTCATGACTAGCGACAGCGTGCTGTCTATGGCCATGGCGTCGGCTTGGCAGATGTGCTGCGGCCTCGACTCTGGCGCCGTGCTGCTCGTGGACCTCGACACGCTGCAGGTCATGCGCCACGACATCCCGCACAGCCGCGGCCCCGTGCTCGGCCTGGCCGCCGTCGAGGACGCCATCTTCCTGACCAGCGGCAACACGATGCTTGCCTACGACGCCACAACCTCGGAGCTCTACACCTGGCAGACGCAAGGCATGCTCATCGGCGCCATCACGCTGCCCGCGCACATCAGCGCGGGCCAGCTCGTCACGGCTGGCTCGGACGGGTCGGTGGTTCTGTGGAACATTTTGATATACGGTGACGGGGAGCAGGACCCAGACGCGAGCACTCCGACCGGCTTTGCCGCCAGCAACAGTATCGGCATTGCCACGAACGGCGCCGCACCTAGTGGGACAAACAGCAGTAGTGGCACGAACACACCAGGAAGTGCCAGTAGTGAGAACGCTGCTGCTGCCACTGCAGCCACTAGCACCGGCAACAACAACAACAACAACAACAACAACAGCAGCAGCAGTAGCGAGAACCTGCTGCTGAAAACCCGCAAGCTGAGGCTCGAGCCGCTGGGAAACGACGCAATGATCCAGTTCCTGCGCGATATCGTCAAGTTCCAAACCGTCAGCGGCCGCGACCGCCAGCACTGGTCCGACTCGCGCCGCTGCGCCACCGCCCTACGCGACCAGATGCGCCTGTTCGGCGCCGAGAGCGACCTGCTGCGTGTCGAGCACGGCAACCCCATCGTGATCGCCGAGTTCAAGGCGAACGCCGACGAGCCGTCGCAGCACCGCATCATGTTCTACGGCCACTACGACGTGATTGAGGCCAAAAAGGACGACATCAAGTGGCGCACGCCGCCATTCCAGCTTACTTCTATTAACGGTTACATCTACGGACGCGGCGTCACCGACAACAAGGGCCCCTGCGTGGCCGCCTTCTACGCCGTGGCCCGGCTGCATGCAAACAAGCGGCTGACCTCGGACGTTGTGTTTCTCATCGAGGGCGAGGAAGAGTCCGGCTCGTTCGGCTTCGTCGAGACGGTCATGCGGCACCGCCGCCGCATCGGAACGATCGACTGGATCATCTTCTCGAACTCGCTGTGGCTGGACGACCGCTCGCCGTGCCTGAACTACGGCCTGCGCGGCGTCATCTTTGTCGAGATCGAGCTCACGAGCGGCAAGGGCGACCTGCACTCCGGTGTCGACGGCGGGCTGTTCCGCGAGCCGGCCAAGGACATGATCAACCTGCTTGCGAAGCTCACGACCGACACAGAGGGCAAGATCGCCATCCCCGGGTTTCTGGACAGCGTCATGCCCGTGACCGACGCCGAGGAGCAGCTGTACGAGGACATTGTTGCCGCAACCAAAACCGCCAAGAGCGACCTCATGCATAAGTGGCGCTACCCGTCGCTGACCATCCACAAGTTCGACGTCAGCGGGCCCAACAACCAGACCGTGATCCCGGCCAGCGTGAAGGCGTACATCTCGCTGCGGCTTGTGCCGGCGCAGACGGCCCAGGAGGCGACGCAGCAACTGCGCGAGCACCTCGACGCCGAGTTCGCGAAGTTCAACTCTTCGAACGCCCTCCACATCCGCGTCAAGTACGAGGCCGACCCGTGGCTCGGCGACCCGCACAACCGCGTGTTCACCCTCATGCGCGACGCCGTCGAGGACGTGTGGGGAATGCCGCCCCTGTTCATCCGTGAGGGCGGGTCCATCCCCATGGCGCGCGCGCTGGAAAAGATCTTCGACGCCCCGGCGGCCCAGCTGCCGTGCGGCCAGAGCAGCGACGGCGCCCACCTCAACAACGAGCGCATCCGCATCACCAACATTTTAAACGCCCGCAGCGTGTTCGAGCGCGTGTTTGCCGAGCTCGGCGAGCGGCCCCGCGGCGCGCCGCGCAGCGAGCCGCCCCGCTAGAATCGGAAAGTCTCCTCTTCCAGCGCGGCCCAGTCGTCGCCCGGCTTGTACGAGTCGAGGGTCCACGCTGCCGCAGCAGCCTCTGGCGCCTGCGGCGGCTCATTATCCAGGTGGGCGGCCAGCCTGCTGCCTGGTTCGTGGTTCCGTGATCGGCCGTGTCGTCGCGACCTGGCTGGCTGCTGCTGGCTCTTCTGCTGGTTCTGCTGGTTCTGCTGCTGGTTCTGCTGCTGTTGCTGCTGTTGCTGCGGTTGCCTTTGCTGATGCTTGTGCTTGGGGTGATGCTGTGCCTGCTCCTGGCTCTGATGCTTCAGCGCCTCCGCTGGCGCCGCCTTTCCTGCGGGAACCTGCCCGTGGGAGGGCCGCGCATCAGCGTGCGGCCTGCCGTTATCTGGATGCTTTGCCTCTGCTCTGCTCCCGTGGTGTTGTCCGCCTCGGTGGCCGCGGCGCTTCGGGTGCGGGTGCTCGCTGGCCGCTTCCGGGCGCGGGTCCCGCAAGGCCCATTTTGACTCGAGATGCGCGCCCGAGGCGGCCTGACTTGGCTCCGCATGTTCTCCGCTGCGGCCGGCCTTCTCGCCTGCAGGCCGTGGCCCCGGGCCAGGCTGCTGCTCCAGCTCTAGGGGGGTTGCATTTTCCTTGGACTTTTTGGGACGGTCGGCCCAGCGCGATACTAGCGTCTCGCCGCTACCGACCTCCTCTGCAAAATTCTCGCTCTTCATTGCTCCAATTATAAAAGTCTACCGCTACCGCTCCCCCGCGATAAGTGGCTCCAGCCACAAAACTCCCACATCAAACTTCACCTGCATTTAACCCCGTCACGGTATCGTGGGGGCCTCACGATACAGCTTAAGTAGCGCATAACCCTTTTGCCACCGCTCCACCTCTGAAGATGGAGCGTCGAGATAAGAGATAATTTGCAGGTAAGCATCTAGTTACCGCAACCACGATAACGCAGCGGCGCCAGAAGAGCCTCGGTAATCAACGACTTTCCTGGTGGCTCCCGGCCGTCAAAGCCCGGAGCAACTTGCTCTGCCGACACAGTAAGGTGACCGCTGGCTGCTGGTACTGTTGTTCCAATAAACGTGCCCACGTCCACCTTATCGGGGAGGAAGGGATCTCGGCTCTCAGATATGCTATAAGTGTCACACTACTAAAGTGCGCAAGAGCCGCTGGTGCGGTGTGCGGCCCCGAAACTATTATATAAGAGGTTTAAGATCGGTGCGTGTTTAGTGGAACGAGGGATAGCCGCCGTTGTTCTTGGCATGGGCTCTAGTGTCACGCAGCTGCTGGGCCCTCAATTCGTCGCGGCCGCGGGCCTGGGCCGTCTTCACTGGTCCCTGCGGCAGTGCATAGGGTCCGTTCATCGCACTCGGCAAGCTGCCGGACACCGGCGGCGAGCCATAGCCAGCTGGCGGCCCGCCATACCCCCCAGGGGGAGGAGGTGTTCCGAAGCCACCAGCCGGCGGTCCTCCGTAGCCTCTAGGCGGTGTGGCCCCGTAGGCAGGGCCCGAGGGCATCGTCATTGGGCCGCCGCCTAGCCCAGGCTGCGCAAACGGGTTCGATCCGCCGTATGCTGCTGGCGCAGGAACGCGTGCGCGCATCTGTGGCGGCCCCTGCATGCCCGGACCGGGTGGCCGCGGACCGCCAAGACCAGGCGACCCCCGCCGGTTCGGAGAGCCACGCGGCCCCGGCATGGAGAAACCATAGTCGCTGGGCCCGGGCATACCGCCTGGTCCGGGCATACCGCCTGGCCCGGGCATCATCTGCCTGGGAGAAGGTCCGTTCATATTCATAGGTCCATTCGGCCGGGGGCCGACTGGCGAGCCGCTGGGCCCTGGCCCGTAGCCGCTTGCACCACCGCCCTGGGCTGATGGCTGAGGCGCTGGCGGGTTTAGGGAGCCATTCATCGGGGCCGGCGCGTAGGGATTTGGGAAGCCCGTGGCCGGCGCGGGAGCAGGCTTCCGCTCAAGAGACTCTGTGGACGCCGACGGAGCGTCATGGCTCGAAAAGTCCGGCATCTGGATCCGCGGCGGCTCATCCTGAGGAAGCGGCTTGCGCGCAGGCGCCGCCTGGGTCGGGTCGGGCCGCGGGCCCGACGGGCGTCGTTGCGCGCCAACACCAGCCACCGGCTTCGGGAGCGTGAGGCTGTCCAGAGCGCCCGACGGCGGCGAGTCCCCGTCGCGGGGCGCCGTCTCCTCGGACACGACCGGCGTGTCGCCGAGCGACAGCTGCGGCGTGTGGATGGGCGTATCAAGCAGCTTTGCCTTGCCATTGCTGGCGCTCGTGGCGCGCGGCGTGGCCGGCCCGCTCGAGGACTCCTCCATACGTGTGGTGAACGGGGTCGTTGTGGCGTCCCCGGTGCCCAGCGAGCGGTTCAAGTATTGCTTCATGTATTCACTGTAGTCTGCGTACGACTGGTGCGTTGGCCGGTACGCCGGGTCAAACAGGTCGGCCTGCTGAGAGCCGTCTAATCCAAAATCGAGCTGCTGGTCGTCGCCATCCTTTGCCGAGCTGAACGAGTCGCCCGAGTCTAGCGTGGGGCGCGACCGCGAGCTGCGCGGGGATGTCGAGGAAACCACCTCCTCCGAGTTGTCTATTGAGCCGTCACCCAACTGAGGGGTGAGGATGCCAGGAATGCGGTCTTGCCCCTCGGACTTGACGCGCGTATGCCGCGATGCCGCTCCTGGGTTGCCCAGCAGATCAGAGTCGCCGGCGCCGCCTGGCGCTGGTCGCGGGCCCCGCGGAGCAGCAGCAGGCTCCGTGGTGATAACAGGCACTGCCGCGCCAGTAGCCGTGCCGGCCACGGCACCGCCACCAGGAGTGCGGCGCGACGCGGCAATGCTTGAAGACGCGTCGGTCGCAAAGCCTGAGGGCTGCGGGTAGACCTGCACGGGGGCCGCCGGCACAGCGGAAGGATCCTGAGACGTGGACGCCGGGTCCCTTGATTGGCTCTGAGGCTGAGGGGCCTGCTGCTGCTGGCCCAACGCCGGAGCCTTTGGCGCCGGCCGGCTATGCTGCAACGGCGAGGGGACAGCCGGAGCGTGCTTGTTGCTGTTGTTGTTGTTGTTGGTATTGTTGAGGCTGGAGGTGGACGACGCGGCGGTCGTGCTTGTGTCGTTTGGAGACGGCGTGGCAAACAGCTTGGCGCCGTTCGGGTCGGAGATAGCGCGCGGCTTGCGTTGCTGGGCCGTGCGCAGAGATGACGTGTCGGATCCCGACAACGGGCTTGAGCCCGAGCGGCCGATGGTGCCTGTTCCGCGGAATCCCATGGCCATTTTGCGGGCAATGAGCTCCTTGATGCGGCTGTTCCACTCGGCGCCAGACCATTCCTGCGCATCGCTGAGGGTGGCCAGCATGTACACGTCAATGACGTCGAGGTAGTGCGCGCGCGGCAGCGTGGGCATACCGAACAGGAGCGAGTTGATGTCGTTTTTGTCGGCGTTGAGGCGATGGGGCCGCCCGTAGAGGGCAAACACGTCGAGCAGTGGTATGAGGAAGCGGATGAGCGTCTCGTAGCCGTCGATGCCGGGGCGCGAGTCCGGCATGAGGAACATGGCCGTCTCGCGCGGGTCCACCTCATCCTCGAACTGGACAAAGCCCTCGAGCTTGATGAGCGAGCTGACGTCCACGAGCACAGCCTTCTCGGGGAACACGGCAAACGCGGCAGACACGCGCTCGACGGTGGCAATGGGATGTGCCTTTTTCTTTTTCAGGTCGCGCGGGTCGTTGAACAGCTCGATCTTGCCGAGCGGCGCGCGGCGCTTGCGCTCCTTCTTGTTGTCGATCTCGTTGTTGGGGGTTGTCACGGCGTAGACGTGGCGCCACGGCATGCCGACGCCGAAGCGGACCTGGCACCAGGTCTCCTGCCGGAACTTTGTCTCGGAGAGCAGCGCGCGGATGCCGTGCATTTGCGAGCCCTTCGCGCTGAGCAGCGCGCCCGTGTAGGCCTCCTGCAGGGCCGTGCGCTCGAACGTGGCCAGGCGCAGTGCCGCAGTCCACTCGTTGAAGAGCTTTTTCGTGCCAAACTGCAGCAGGTACCGGTTTTTCATGGTTGTGCTGAGAATGATGACGTTCTGCAGGTTATCGCCCAGCGTCTCGACGCTGCGCATGGAGCCATCGCCCACATTGATGAAGCTCGTGTCGTGCCGGCCCTCCTCGAGCAGCGCGGCGTCCCACATCGTGAGCACGGTGCCCTGCAGCGTGCCGAACACCTCAACCCAACGCGGATTCGGCACGGGCTGGCCTTCCGCATTGAGCTCGGCCAGCAGTATAAAGTAGCCCTCCATGTAGATGCGCGAACCGTGCGCGCCAAGCAGTGTCAGGGCCGGAATCATCTCGCGCGGGATGCCCTCGGTCTCCGGGTCTGCATGGCGCGGCTGCACGGACGGCGGCGCGAGCAGCGCGCGCGGACTCAGCCCGTGCGGGCTCAGCTTGTGGCCCCACGCCGACATTCCAGACGAGAGGCGCTTGGAACGCGCCAATCCGCTGCTGCTAAATTGGTCGGACGCGTCGTCCATCCGCGGCGTCGTGGGGGCTCCGGCATCAACAGCGAAGGGATCGACTGAGCTCTGGCGCGAATGCCGGGAGCCCGAGCGCGACCGCGTCGGAAGGATCCTGTTCAGCATTGCGGGCTGCCGTGGGCGATGCTGGGTGTGCTAGATTCTGCCCGATTCTTGCGGCTGAGCCAGGATCAACTTTGTCGGGTCCTGATGTGTTCGGTATCCGTGTACGCCTTAACGACGTGTGGGCTCGGGGCGTAACATTCCAGGGCAAGGGCACAGCTTTTGCGAGGTGAGGACCCAGGCAGACAGGGCCAAGCCCTGCGGCTCAGCGGTATCACGTAATGTATTGGCCGTTACATTGGTGCAGATTGTGACTGCGCGCGGCAGCGCCCACGTGGGCGAGATGGACGACAGCGTGGCTCAGTCTAAGAAAACCTGGGTGTCCTGCAACTACCGCCTTAAGCCGGCCCATGAGTCTTTTTGAGGCGGTAGGTTTTGTCCTTTTTTTGCAAAATCTATATTTGGAAGGGCGATCTGCAGTGCATGCAGGCGGCGTGCAGCACATGCTGACCATGCGCCCTCCCCCCCGCAAAGAGTAGCAGCCAAGCTGCTGGTGTCCTGCGGACCAACTGTGATGCAACGTCAACGGATCAGCGGCATTGTGCGGCATTGCGGCGGAAAACTCTCTTCCGCCGTTCATCGCTTATTATCTTAGCAAGCATAGTTATTAGAGAGATATGGGTGTCAGTCGTGAAGAGTTGAACAATATGACGCTGTTGGCGTGCAGCATGCTCAACTCGCAACACAGTATAAAAGCCTGCACAATACGTCAGCGCCGCGCGCGATCTCAGTGGCGTGCGATCGTAGTGGCGCGGGATGGAGCGCAATGGGCGAAGGGTAGTAGGTGCGAATGCAGAGGGGACGCGCAACCAGATGCGCTACCACGTACCCACTGGGTGCGATCGACACATGGGGTGGATGTGATGGGGTGCTAAGCCATACGGCTCTGCAAAAAGTGGCGATAATCGACTGCTAATCGCTATTGATATCATATGCCACTCACTATTACGTTTTTGCCGCTTAGCATGTGCCTGACGTTATGCAGGTTTCTCTTTATGTAAGAGCTTGACGCTATGCAGGAGTTTACCCAGAGTTCCTCCGAGTTCCTCCCAGCTCCCAGCTCCTCCCAGCTTCTCCCAGCTCCTCCCAGCTGCTCTTAGAATCTCCCAGTTCCCAGCGTGCCCTATTCGTGTGCTAACAACAACAGCCGGAAAAGGACTCCCGCGGATTGCAGGGTATGAGTGTCATTTCTTTTTAGAGGTCCCCTTGACCTAGTATAGCTACTGCCGCTCAACAGAACGGTGGAGGGCAGGGTCCAACTCTAAGTACGACTGCTAACGCGATCTTACAAAGTACGATGGCGCCTGCCAAATTAATCGGCGTGATCGTCATCAAGCAGCATGCCTGCCTATTAAGCCTGCACGTTAAACACCGCTTTCCTCGAACTAAAGCGAGATGGCAGGCTGTGTTGACAGCAGTACTTTACGATTTTAAGCTAGCGCTTAGCCCTATGCCATTTAGCAAAGCAACAAACATTATGTATGGCTTTGGTAAAGAATGTGATGGTAACTCTGATGCAACGGCGACCACTTCCTGCGGCTAAATAGCACCGCTGTTTGCTGAGCGACGAAGGGTTGAAGGTCGAGACGACGGCGGTGCCGCCTACCGAACGAATCACACCAGCCCTTCTGTCTTATGTACACAGAACCGTTTCTACTAATACCCACCCTAAAAATCGACGCGTTACTACTGAAAGTCGGTCGGCTTTCGTTATGCAATCATGAGCACCAAACAAGGGCCCACGACGACGACTACGCGCCAGGCTACTGACTACTGGCTACTGGCAGGGAGGCTTGTCACACGGCGTGCACGTCTAAATAATTGGGCTCCGTAATGTAAGGCGTCTCTCCGCTACCTGGCTCGAACCACCAGAATACAGGCGGTACACTTACCCGTCAACAGAATCCGAGTCATAGTTTATCGGCTGTGTAAATATTATGTTTGCTCCATACTATTCCTGCTCGCTACTATTTCACGGGAGGACAACATCGGTGAGGCAGTACCACACCGTAAACACGCGCTCAATGGCGATCTCCGCGAACCGCAGCCCACACCCCCGTATCTTTCGAGCGCTGGTCTCGAACGCCAATCAGCAGCCGTCTGTTGCCGACACTAGCCTTATTCAGGCGCGACATTTAGCGACCCTGCGCAGTTAGCCGACATAGATAGCTCCGTCCCTGGCCCTAGGGCACATCTTCGAACAAGGTCCCACCCTAGAACCACCGCATGACTGGTAAAGTGCCACAACCATTTTAATCGCATTGCTGCACCACCGGCAGCCCTTGTGCCCACGAAAGCCGTTGGGATTTGCGGCACGAACGAGGAGGGGGTGGCTTGCACTCCCCCCAGGGGCCACCGGAATGGTCGGCGCAGACAGCAAGTGCTGTGCCACGGTGCGCCATAATGCTCGCATCGGTGCGACAAGCCACAGCTCACCCATGCGGGCGGTCCTCGCTAATCTCCGTCTGACCTTGGCCGCCGCGACAACGACACTGGCTGGCGCGTCGACTTGCGGTCACTGTGAAGCCCGCAGCCCGCGGCGATAGTCGTATTCCGGCTTCGCTGCGATCGCATAGTGACGCAATTGCCCTAGCCCCCATATATCAGGCGTTGGGTTGGGTTGAACGGTTTCAGCCTAGGAGCACTAGGGTTTTTCGTGCCGGGGCCGGCCGCGCTGGCAACACACCCGTCGCGGCTGGCCCCGCGCCGCGCCAACCAGGACTTGTACCGAGCAGATACCCCGCGTTATCCCGAGAGTCCTGGAGCCTCTGGGTGCGGCGGTCATCCATGCGTTGTCTTGTCGCTGCGGTTCTTCTGCCTGACTGCCTGCCCCCTCCCCCACATGATGCGTTAGCAAACGCGCCCGTAACCGTACGAACCACGTGAGCAAGTACTTCGTGGTCTGAATGGGCCTTCCCCCTCAATATATAAGAGCACGGATCCAAACCTCCAAGCTTGGCATCCCAGTTCCAAATCGAAAAAAATGCCTTCTGTTTACGACGTGATCAAGCGCAAGACCGGTGTGTTGGTCGGTGACGACGTGCGCGCCCTGTTCGACTTCGCCCAGGAGCACGGCTTTGCTCTGCCTTCGGTGAACGTGACGTCGTCGTCGACGGTCGTGGCCGTGCTCGAGGCCGCGCGCGACGCGAAGGCGCCCGTGATGCTGCAGGTGTCGCACGGTGGTAGTGCCTTCTTCGCCGGCAAGGGCATCGACAACTCGAAGAACGAGGCGTCGATCAACGGCGCCATTGCTGCGGGCCACTTCATCCGCGCGGTTGCGCCGCTCTACGGCGTCCCGGTCATCCTGCACTCGGACCACTGCGCGCGCAAGATCCTGGGCTGGCTCGACGGCATGCTCGCGGCCGACGAGGCCTACTACAAGGAGCACGGCGAGCCGCTGTTCTCGTCGCACATGATCGATCTGTCGGCGGAGACCGACGACTACAACATCTCGACGACGAAGAAGTACTTCGAGCGCGCCTCTAAGATGAACCAGTGGCTCGAGATGGAGATTGGCATCACCGGCGGTGAAGAGGACGGCGTTGACAACTCGCACGCCGAGCAGCACCACCTCTACACGACCCCCGAGACCGTGTTCAGCGTGTACGACGCGCTGAGCCCCGTGTCGCCGAACTTCTCGATTGCCGCCGCGTTCGGCAACGTGCACGGTGTCTACAAGCCGGGCAACGTGAAGCTGCGGCCCGAGCTGCTCGAGACGTACCAGGCGTACGCCAAGAAGCAGACCGGCAGCAAGCGCGCCCACCCGCTGTACCTTGTGTTCCACGGCGGCTCGGGCTCGTCTGAGCAGGACTTCGAGACCGCCATCAAGGGCGGTGTTGTGAAGGTCAACATCGACACCGACACGCAGTACGCCTACCTCGAGGGTATCCGTGACTACGTCCTCTCCAAGAAGGACTACCTCCTGCAGCCTGTCGGCAACCCGGAGGGCGAGGACAAGCCCAACAAGAAGTACTACGACCCGCGTGTCTGGGTGCACGAGGGTGAGAAGACCATGACCAAGAAGATCAGCAAGAACATGCACATCTTCAACGATGTCAACAGGCTGTAAACGGGCTTGCGGCATACACACTACAGTTTTTCATAGGACGCTAAAACCGTCTGCACATAAGTTTTTGAACTAGCTTCGGAGTAGCTTTGGAAATCAAATCAGTATGAAGTATGTTTCTGGAAATAGAGGCCCGTCGGCAGATGGCCCTTGCCCACACTGTGTGGCGCCAGGCGTGCGCACGTGCGCTAGCTCGACAAGCTCGGCCGGCCCGGCGAGGCGTCTCGGGGGAAGGGCCCGCCTACACCGGCAAAACGCAATTGAGGGCGACTCTGCTTCACGACACCTTGCGAGGTTGATACCTCCATGATCTGGCGTGTTGCAACACACTCAGCCGCGGCCTCGCATTCCCTACGACATCGAATTTGGAACCTCTAGTGCTGGACGCCGCCCATACGTTCCATTTTATATGCTACAAAACTAATTAATAAAAATACCTGCTCAAATAGTGATGCCGTTTCCACCTCTGCTGGATGCGCACCGCCGACGAGGCCGGACCTCGACTAACTTCTGAAACTTGTCTTCCGTACTCGCCGCGGCGCTGTTCGTGCCTTGCTCTGTGCTCGTGCCTTGCTCTGTGCTTGTGCCTTGCACTGTGCTCGGCCCTCCCTGCCTGCCCCACCGGCAGCCAGGCCTTGGAACCGCCGCCGCCCTTGTTGCATTGTTCGCACGCACCCACCGACCGCCGGGCAGCGGGCAGCGCACGCCATGCAGGCGCACGCGCACACCCTAACCCATTATTCGTTTGCTATACTGGCCGGTGGAGACAGGGCCCGGTGGTTCTTCTAAGCCTGCCACAACGGTGTTTAACTAGCTCTTTTTCTTTTTCCCATCGCAAATCCATTACTCTAGAACCCCTCCTATGGCAGGCCCTGCACAGACCCCCCCAGCCAAGCCCTATAAGCGGCCCGTTTTAGACGGCACCCCCCACTTCAAGCTGGCCGCCGTGTTTGTGGCCTCTCAGTTCGGCTTTCTGTACGCGCTGCATCGCCGCAGCTACACGCTCGTGTTGACGGTCCTGGCCGTGACGCTGGGCTGCCTCATAAACGTGTACCAGACCTCGAAGAACGCCGGCCAGCTGCCGAGGCTCACGTCGCTGATCTGGCGCGCCATTGTGCAGTCGTTTCCGCTGAACCTCATCCTCTACGCCGTCGCATACTACAAGGAGCACATTGACGAGTTCCTCGGCGCGCGCAGCAACCTGCACTCAAGGGCCACCGTCGCGTCGCACGCCCTCTTCTACGCGGTGGTCACACTGGCCCTCATCTCTGCGGCCTGGATCCGCACGGGCCTCCCCAGCTGGCTCGTGTCCGCGACCGAGTCCGTGGCGTTCCTGTCGCTCGTCGGCCACATCGCCGTCACCACCTCGGACGCCGAGGGCCTCATCGACGTCCTCACCATTGCCGCTTCCGCCCTGGCCACCTTCTCCATCCGATTATACTGGGGCCAGAGCTTCGAGGTGTTCCACCCGCCCGGAGCCCACGGCCACTACGAGGGTCCCGTCGACACAGAGTAAAACGTGCAGGACCCTCAACTTTACCCGCGGATCAGAACCGTAAGTTTATGTGGCTAATCTCTTTATTATCTTTGTTCCAGGGCTAGCCGCTCCGTGCGCTCCTGGCACATCGGAGTTCCGGTGCAGCCTTACCACGCAGACTCCCTGCACATCTGTCGCCTTTAGTTTGATAGGCTCTCACCAAGACTCGCAACGGTCATATCACTGTTCCGCAGGTCGTTGCGGGCTGCTGCGTTGCAGGCTATTGTGTTTACAGAGAGAAAAGGTTCGGATGGTGCAGGCTTTCCCTGCTCTATGTATCGCACTCCGTCCGGGGAATGGTATCGTCGAATCTTGTCATCGCGCATCCTATCATTAGCGTATTTGCGGTGCATGATTTTCTAGTGTTATGCAAACCAGTAGATCCATAATCACCCAACTCGTAATATCTCTTGAAACTGCCCAGTTATAAATGACCTATATATATAAATATAATTACGGGCCATGCTATGCCAGCTTTAACAGCAATTGAACAGGAAAAAAACATCATGCTAGTTTCCCAAGATCATGCTTGAGCGCTCGTTCTTTTTTAGACCCACAAGCCTCCTCTCGAATCCCATCGGGAAACCTTACACCCTATTAAGGTTGACGCAAGGTGGTAGTGGGCAAACGCATCAATGATAATCACCCGCCCCACTGAGCGGAAAGTGAATTTAAAGCACCTCTTGTTTTGGGGATGATATCCTGCCCTTCAATTTTGAAAGTGTACTGCTCTCACCAGTAAGCGCTCTTCTCTTGTATCCCAGCTCTGTCTCTTAGTATATGGGATGCAGTGGCTGAAAGCACCTCTATTAATTACAGTGTTTCTCTGCGTCACCAAAGCACATCTGTTCAACCATGACGAGGCCCTCGGTATGGCGTGCGCTTTGGCCGCTCGGGAGCTATTCAGCGCTTGTAAGGAAGAGGACTACGAATGCTTTTGTGAGGACTCCTTATATGTCTACTCTGTGGAAAACTGTATAGGTCGCGAGGCCCAGTACAACTCAACAACAATGGGCACCGCATACGATAAGTTTGTCTACTCTTTCTGTGAGTCTCACGGTACGTTCGTGAATACAACCGACGTATGGAGTGCCGAGAATCAGGCCCAAAATCCAGAAGTAACCGACAAATCCTTCAAACTTGCCTATGATGGGGAGCGAAACAGCATGAGCCAGAAAACTATCAGTGCGTGGTTGGGCGTGGGAATGATTCTATACTGGGCAACGTTAATTGTTGTCACTACAGCATGTGAGTGGATTCGCAGATTCATTCTCCGTCTTGTGCAGTACCGCGTAGTCATGCGGCGGCCACCTAAAATCGAGCGTGCACTCCAAAAATATATTCTGTTGCCAGCATTGTTTGGTATGCGACATATGCGCCGCTACGAATATCTCAAAGGCTGGATAGTGTTTACAACCCCCACTCGATTTGAGTCAATCGTAGTCTCGGGTTATATACTGCTGGGCCTAATCTTCATGCTAACGCCATACACCTTCATGGACAATGATCCTTTGTTCCCTACACGGTGGAAAGAAATGATGAGATACTCCAGCGATAGAGCAGGAATTATAGCAACTGTGCAGTTTCCCCTACTGATCCTGTTTGCTCTGAGAAACAATATCTTTATATGGCTCACAGGATGGTCCTACTCTACATTTAACACTTATCATCGGGCAGTCGCGCGTATCACCTACTTGCTGCTCATAATTCACGCCATTCTGAAGCACATCTTCAGCGCCAGCTATGGTGGCTCCCTAGTAAAGTATTACTATCCTGTGCCATACTTTAGGTGGGGGTGTGCCGCCATTGGGTTGTTCACGCTCATGATCATGTCGGCCGTATTTAGAGCCCGTGGCTACGAGGTATTCTACAGACTTCATCAAGCCTTGGCAATCGGCGGCCTTATCTGCTCACACTATCACCTTAACGGACTCGGTTTCAAGGTCCCTCTATGGATTTCTTTCGCCTTCTGGGGCACTGACTGGCTCCTTCGCGTTCTGCGAATCTTACTGTTTAACGTGAACTTCATTTTACCTCCACTACCAGGCGCTCGACAAACAACTTTTGCGACCATGCGGCTTTACGATGGAGGACTAATTCGTCTCAGCATTGTGACTCCTGTAAGATGGGAATACACAGCTGGCCAGTATGTGTTTTTGCATACAAAGCAGTTTTCCTTTATAGGCGGCCACCCGTTCTCAGTACTGGGCCCCAACGAATATAACGAAGGTCTAGAGCTTGTTATTAAAGCTCGCGATGGAATGACACGCAAACTATGTACTCAGCTGTCGGAGCGAGGATGTACACCGGAGTACCCCATCACGCTTCCAGTCTACGTTGAAGGGCCCTATGGAGCATCTGCACCAGTTGAACGATATGAGGAGGGCTTGTTTTTTGCTGGGGGTATTGGCATCACTGGAGTTTTGGGCTACATGGAAAAAATGGTTGCTGCGAACAAGCGTGGAACTTATCCAAGAAAAATCAGCTTGTTCTGGGCTATTCGGCAACGGTCAGACATTAAACCAGTGTTACATGTGCTAACTCGGCTTGTTAATGCAGAAGGAGTCCAAATCCACATATTTCTCCGTCAACGCCAGGTGCAGCCAGTGTTATCCAAAGTGCATGAAATGAGCGAGAAAACACCTACAGGCAGCGAAACGCCCGATGAGAATGAATCAAGCATTGTTGAATCTAGCGATATGGAGCGCTCATTGGAACAGCAACCACCTCACTCCGATCTCGGAACGGACTTAGGATCTTACCGCCACTCGACCGTACCGGCTGCGAGACGGATGTCTCAACAACAACCTAAGCGAGCATCCATGATACCACGCCGCCTTTCAAGCTTACCGCAGTTTCTGTCACCGGATTTTGAGAGCGGTCGTGAAGTTGAAGTTGAAGGAGAGGGCCAACCAGAGAGCTACAACGCAGAAGAGGCTTACAATCAAAGGTTCAAAAGAAATTCATACCGCCACTCGATGTTTGCACCCCACAACCGCAAAAGCATTATCGGCCATTCCCGGACAAAATCTGATATAAAAAACTTGCGTCACTCGGTGGTCAACTTTGTGAAAGCTAGAAACCCCGAGGATGAAGAGGAGGACGAGGGTGATTATGGCCGGAAGAACTTCGAAAATAACCTCCGCAAGGAAGACGAGGCCCCCATGGTTAGCAGCGCACTAGATATCGGATTGCGTGCCGAAACTCACGATGAGGAGGAGGCACGCGAGCTTGATCGCGAAAGCAAGACACCGATTGCTCGTCATGAGAGAGCTCAGTTCGTCGACGCAGGCTTCACCGATATTCCGAATCGGCGAATGACAATGTTGAACCCGTTTGATGATGGGTCTTATCCCGTCTATGAACTGACGCACCGGATGACTTCGATTCCGACGAGCAATGTTGAGGCTGAAACGTTCATCTACAATAGTATAGAGCCAACAGGGATGGACATTGTGTCGATCATCCGCGAGCACTTCATCAGAGCGGAGGGGAGTATTTGTATAGTCGGATGTGGTCCTGATCGAATGGTTGACACACTCGGCTGGGCTACTTGGAAATTTCTTGAGCTTGCCGAATACGGGCGAGTGGACTACTTCGAGGAGGCATTCAAATGGTAGTTCTCTACCCATGAGTACCTCAATTCCTCGTAAGAAACTAGCTAAGTAACTAACGAAGAGCGAGAAACAGTTCTACTCTACAGCAATAACGTATATATATTTATACTTATATTTTTTTTTTATCTACAGCGCAGAAGGCTGTCATGCGTGGAACTCTTTCCATGGGTTGGGGTTGTTGACATGACCAGCTCGGCCCTTGTCGAGTTGTGTCAATGGCCCGACGCGAATGCTTGGCGAGGATGTGACCGCGACATTAAGTGAGTTTCTGGTGGTATTCATCCATGCAGTTGCCTATGTTTGTAGAGTATATCCGACGTCGACTTTTTCGCTTGTTCGGCAGTACGGAATGGCCACTTACGAGAATAACCACCCAGGGGTGCGGATCTGGACGGAGAACGCAGTGAAGGCAGTGATGCAGTTGATCTATAGTAACGCAGAGAGTGGCCAGCCAACAATTGTATCGGTAGTTGTCCTCGAGGACTCCTTGCCTGTGGAGCGGTTTGGCTTGGAATTGCGGAAGTACAGTGTGCCGACGCCTCAGGCAGCAGCAGCGTCGCAGGCACCGCGTGGCCAAGAAGTACTGGCTGCTGATGTGAGTGAACAATTCAGAGCATGTATAACCCGGCTATATACGGCGGTTAAGCCAGATGAGCCAGCTGGTGACCGATCGTTGACGTTGATGTTCGACGGTGAGCTTGGGCTAGCCGAGACGCCCGAGACATGGATCACAGCGTCCGGTGCGCGCATGCCGGCAACCCCCGGTCGAATTGAGCCGATTCGAGAAATCGATTTGAACAGTGGCGAGTCTATATTTGCTATGAATGTTTTTAGGCAAAGAGGCGCTGGCAAACGTGCATAGTAGAGAGGGAGAGAGTCCTAAGCGCCGGAAAGCCGTATATAATTTTTTTTTGTTGAATTGCTCGTGCTAGCATGTAAGTAAAATATTTCAGCCGCGCAAGCGTCAATCCTCTTTGTCTTCTCTCCTTGCAACGAGGGCGAAGCAAGTTCAATAGAGCTTGTTGTTGTGTATAATAATAAGAGAGCCACTTCCGTAAACAGCTACTTGCCGACAATTGCAGGAGAAATCCGCGCAGTAAACATAACAAAATCTCCGCGGCTCAAGTTAGGAGAAGAGAGGAAAAATTATCAAGACGGAACCGTCACGTCAGTCCCATGACGCGCTTCGCGTTCTCATAAACGACGTAGCTTATGGCCACGCTGGGGGCCACTTTGGCCAGGTTTGGACCGAGGCCGCGGAACAGGCCGTGCCACCCCTCACGTTTTAAGGACTGATGCCAGCAGTCCAGGAAACCATTGTAAGAGAACGGGTGGTCTGGAGTGCCCTGGGTCTGGATGCGCGTGCGCACCAGATTGATTGGGTACACGGCGGTGGCGCCGACTGAGCCAGAGAGGGCGCCCATGGACAGCACGGCCAAGTTTCCGAGCTGGACGTCTGCGTCGTCGATGCCGGCCCGCCGAGCCCTCGATCGAGTGTATGCGCCCTTCAGCAGCTGGAACAGGCCGAGGTCCAAGGCCGCGAAGGGGAAGATTCCCAGGACGCCGACATAGAGACCGCGGTAGAACTGGCGGATGCCGCCCGTGCGCGAGGTGTCCTTGAAGACGCGCCAGATGACGCCCGGGCCCGACGACGGCGCGCACTGCACGCGGAACTTGAGGGTGTCGATCGGGTAGACGAGGAGCTGGCTGAGCATGCCGCCGACGCCGCCGGCCACGAATGTGGACAGTTTGCTAAGGTCGGCGGTGTCGTCGACGCCCTCGACGTGAGCAAGGATGCGTTTTGCCGTCTCGAAGCCGCCGAACTTGACGGCAGACTCCGGGAACACCTTGACAACGTTGAGGCCGTTGCCGACGAAGAATGCGCGCAGGCCCGGCGGCGTGGTTGAGTTGTAGATGCTTTTGACGGCCTGCCGTAATGTGAGGCCGTCCTGCCTGGCCGAGTTGGCTATGAGATAGACCTTGAGTCTATCGAACGGAGCAGTGGCGGTTCTGCTGATGACGCCGGCTAGGCCGCCAGCCCAGAAGTAGCCGAGGCCGTGTCCGGACTCGCCGCTGAGCAGCACGTCGCTGTCCGGGCTGATCTCGAGGTCGTCGGTGAAGAAGTCGTAGGCCCTGTAGAAGAAGCGCTCGTGCTCCTTGCTGCCGTACATGGGCACGAGCACGAGCTGGCGGCAGAAGTCCTCGAAGGTGATGCGGCCGTCCTTGTTCTTGTCGAACATGGAGTAGACGTAGGCGACCTTGTCGTGGTCGTAGTTGAGGTGGTGCGAGTCGAGGTACGCGTAGACGTCGTCGATGTCGATTGTGGCGTCCTTGTTGCGGTCGATGCGGTTCCACGTCTCGCGCAGGCGCTTGATGCGCTTGTTCAAGAAGTCTGCGAACGAGCGCAGCGACACCGCCTTGCTGCGCGGGCGACCAGGGTCCTCGTAGTCCTCGATTGTGTCCAGGAGCCACTCGGCAACCTCGGCCTTTGTCTTGCCATGCGCGGCGTACGTCTCGTTGATGAGCTCGCCCAGCACCGTGACGTCTACCTCGTCGGCCGACACGCCGTCGGCGGACGCCGAGGCGCCCGATTCCGCCGCGGGTCCATCCTCGGGGTTTGAGACCTCCCTTTTCAGCAAGGCCTGGACCTTGGCAAGGATATCGCTTGGCATCCGCTGCTGGCCTTCCCCGTCCGGTCGAAGCCTGCTTGGGCCAGCGCGGGCCGTATCGTGGGTGCGGATTAAGAGGGGTGTGCGCGACTCACGCTTGAGAGCGGGCCCACCACGCGCACACACGCGGGCGGGGTGAGTGAGAAACGCCGCCCTTCTTACTGGCCAGGGTTCCGGATGTGGGGAAGGTGCGTGAGACGGCAGGGAGCTGTGTGGAACCGCGAGGGGCCGCGAGCCGCCACAGCCGGCGCGGACAGCAAAGAACTAGAAAAGGCAGCAAAAAAATTATATTACAAGGTCATTAACTGCAGGCAGGTGTAGCCTTGGCCCATGGGACGCTCGCAGTGGAGTAGGGTGACTCGAAGCCAGACCAGTTTATCGAGAGCATGTGCTTCTGCTGCTGCTGAAAACCAGGGGCGGCGGCGGTCGGGGTCGTTGATGACAAAAAGGATCGTCAACTGACTTAGAAGTGGTCGCGGCCAAGGGCTCGGCCAAGGGCGGGGAGGAACGAAGGGCGGTGTTCGCGGCAGATCTCGGCTTCGTGTGCGGCCCAGGGCTCACAGCAGACCAACGTGGGGCCTCTGGGCTGGCTGGGGCCGTATTACCCGAGCAATCAGTCAGCAGTTACGGCCGATGGCGGCGGTGGTTCTTGCGGTGGGACGCTGGCCGGGGTTGCAGATTGCGTTTGACTACTTTGCGTTCAGCTGCTTGCGTACGGGGGTTGGGCGGCAGGGTCTCGTGTTCCGCAAACCCCACAGCCACACAGCCCCAGGAAGCTCTAGCGGTATGTCGGCCCCGGCCCGCTATTTAACTCATGTGGGGCACATCTACACACCGGCAACCCATCTTATTTCTTAACCGGATAATTGATCAATGAGTTTAGACACCAACGTGTGGGAGTACGACCAGGAGCACCCGGAAGGGTTCAACACGCTGAAGGGCGACGACTTCAAGCCGCCTGAGAGCGACGTGCCGCCGCAGGTCGAACGCCGGCTCACAAACACTCAGCACAAGTATGAGAAGCCCGAGCTCAACGTGTCGCGCACGGGCAACGAATTGGGCGACCCGGATGAGCAGGTGTACCAGCGCCGGCGCTCGAGCGTTGGCGTGGCACGACGGAGGTCGTCGCGCAAGGCGACCGGGTCTTATGGCGACGACAACGAGCTGAAGCCGCTGAGCGGCCTGACCACACAGGAGAAGAGCGACGCACTACACAGCAACCCGCTGTTTTTCTCCGAAGGCATTCCGACAACGACGTCGGGTGGCAAGCATTGACACAAAAGCACCGCATAAAACGAGACCCTTATCTACGTAAAAGTTATGAAGCTGTTGATGATGTAGATACTGAGCATGAAACTATTAACGAGTGCCCATTAATTTTCCGAATGCCGTTTCTTTTTCTTTTTTTTTCACCAGCTCTGTGGCTGATGGCTAGGCATGGGCAGCCCACAGCATACCCTGGATATGCAACGGCAATGTGAGGGAAGTTGGGAGTAGAGCAAGCGAGCGGTGGTCACAACCCTGAGTTCTCCGCATTAGTGGTTAGGGTATAAAGCCACACAGGCGGTTGGGCCTGGTGGGCGGTGTCACGGGCCGGCGAGGTCTTCGTACACGGCCAGCGCGGGAACCGGCTCAGCGTGACGGACCATGAGCGGAGAAGCGGCTGTTTGGCGGTGGTCTCAGCGCAGCGGCGGCCGGGGGCCCGGGCACGAGATCGGGTGTGCATGCACGCTGTGCGATGACTTGGCGAAATGTGTAATCATGACGATCGGCGCAACTTGCACACAGGTCCTCGAAGGTTCACGAGCACATCTGGAAGCGGCGGTGTTGACAGTTGGGCGCTGTGTTTGTAGCGATCGGGGGCCGGTGCAGTGGGCCGATCCTTTCTCAATTTAGCAGAACTACTTGCGTCCGTAGTAGGAGCGCGGAGCCCGCGTACCGTACGCTCAGAGATCGCGGGTGGCGTACAAGTCTGACCTGCAGAGGAAAGGGTCAGGGGCAAGCGCTGGGTGCCGCTGCTGCCGAGTATGCGCCAGTGGATTCCACGCGCTTGGGAGCCCCTTCGTACTATGATGGGTACTGTGATGATCTGTGGTCTGCTGACGAGTCGTCAACGGTCGTCTGTGATCCGTTTATGCTCCGTCTGTGACCCGTCTGTGATCCGTCTGTGATCTATCTATGGCTCACCTGTTGTTTATGATTCGTCTGTGACTCTTCCATGACTCGTCCATGACTCGTCCATGATTCATCTATTTATGATTCGTGTGTGATTCGTCTACGATCCGCGCATGATCGTTTGCCTGTGATCCATCTGTCCTCCATTCAGCTGCTGTTAGTCCATGGTCATCTTTCTATAATCCTATATGTGCGAGTGCCGTGAGGCTTGCCAACCCTGTGGCCACCCCAGGACTACCTGAGGATGTCTACTTGAGGACGTCTTCCCGAGGACATCTACTTAGGGAGACGTCTTCCTGAGAACTATTTCTGCGGACGTGTTTCTGAGAACGTCCTCTTGATGACAGGTACCGGAGGCACCCTGTCGGCTTTTCCGCATCCACTTCAGGGACCTCTATGCCCTGAGCGGTCGCTAGCTGCGGCGGCGCTCGACCCGTTCCCAGGGGCCAGTGCTGGCTCGCCCGGCCAGCGCGGTGCCCTGGCCCTGGCTGGGAGGAACCGGGGCCAACCGGCGCGCCCACACCGAGCCAGCAGCAGGCAATGAGTGCGTTCAGAAGCGTGGACATCGACCGCCTCGACCCGGACTCGCCCGAGAACGTGGTGCCCGAGGTGGTGCCGAGCGGCGTGACCGCGGCCGACGTGGCCGCCGCGTCGCGCGAGGTGAAGACGGCGCTCACCGCCGGCAACGGCGCGGCCGCGCTGCAGGCGGCCGTCGCGAACCCGCCGTACGGCAGCGACGCCGCGACGAAGGACGCCGCGCTCGACATGGTGCTCCACGTCCTGTCGTCGCTGCGCGTGTCGGAGATCGAGCCGGCCGTGAAGCAGCTCAACCCGGCCCAGCGCACCGTGCTCGTGAAGTACCTGTACAAGGCGAGCGGCTCGCCGAAGGGCAAGACGCACGGCGCGGTCCTGCTCAACTGGATGGAGCGCACGTTTGCCGTCGCCGGCCAGGGCGCCATCATCAAGCACATCACCGACAGGCGCACGCTGTGAGCCGCGGTGCGGAGGACGCCCCTGCGCGCCGTTTCGCGCTCTCAAGCGCCTCTCCATGCAGACGGTAGCCCGCAGCGGCCTGATTATGCCGTGGGCGCCCATGCCCGGGGGCGCTCTGACACGCCTGGGCGACGCCGCCGGATGGGGCCCGAAGGAGCCTGAAAGAGCCTGAAGGAGCCAGAAGCAGCTCGGGGCTCTCCGCTGCGGGGCCCCGCGTACCCGGAGGGAGCCGCGCGGCGTGCCGCCTGCTCGTCCCTTCGAGCCCGTGCTGCCTGAGCCGCGAGAGCGGGCCCACCCCGTGGCAAGCAGGCAGCAGCATGTAGCCTCATAAAAACCGCACTAACCTATGTATGAGTGACGCCTGTAATATATACGGTGGCGCGCGCGCCGAGCACCGCGCTTTGTGGTCGCGTCTGGGCCAGGGACCGCGGTGCATTTCATGCTGTTAGCATGCGGAACCGCCGCTGCAGTTAGTAAGGTTCCCTCCACGATGAAGCGGGCGAGATCCGAGTCTGACGGCCGCGAGCCCCAAGCGCCGAAGCGCGCCAAGTCGTCAGAGGACCTGGCTGCTGCGGGCGAGCTCCCCGGGGCCGCTGCGGGTGGCGACACGCGCGCGGACACGCCCCTGGCAGCGGACGAGCCAGCAGGCAAGCCAGCAGGCGAACCGACGGACGAACCGGCAGCGAACAAGCCAGCAGCGGACGAGCCTGCAGCGGATGAGTCTGCAGCTGAAAAGCCGGCAGTGGACAAGCCTGCAGCAGATGGGCCGACAGTGGACAAGGCTGCAGCGGAGAAGCCAGCAGCAGACAAGCCAGCAGCAGACAAGCCAGCAGCAGACAAGCCAGTAGTGGACAAGCCTGCAGCGCAAAAGACAGCCGAGTCGTCTGCTGGGGCCATTGCTGAGGCCAGGGAGCCGAAGAGTGCGGAGCCATCAGCGGCAGACGCCAGCGCGGCGGCAGACGAGAAGAAGAAGACGCCGCAGAGCAAGCCGGCGCAGCACGAAATCCCGGCATCCGAGCAGCCGGCTGCTGCGCCTGCCGCCGGAGAGTCGGCCAGCAGCGGCACTCCGCAGCCGGCGGCGGCCCCGAACGGCGCGGCAGCAGCCGCCAAGCCGACGTCTTTCTCTGCGTTCAGCAGCTCGAGCGGCTTCTCCGGCTTCACGGGCCTGTCGAACACGAAGTTCCAGTCAATTGCTAAGTCCAAGACGGCGAACCCGTGGGCGGAGCCGAAACCGCAGCTGAAGCCGGACGGCAAGACGTCTGCTGCGACCGATACGGCTGCGACTGGCCCGGCGGCCGCCGAGCCGCCGAAGCAAGCGACGCCGCAGGGCGACGAGCCGGCGGCCGGGTTCGAGAAGCAGCAGGACCTCGTCACGGGCGAGGAGGACGAGCAGACCGACTACAGCGTGCGCGTGCGACTGTACGCCGTGAACCTCGACAGCGACGAGAAAGCCTGGAAGGAGCGCGGCGTCGGCGTGCTGAAGCTGAAGTCGAGCCGCGCCGACGCCGCTAAGAAGCGGCTGCTCTTGCGCGCCGACAGCGTGCTGCGCGTGTCGCTGAACGTGCCGCTCGTCAAGAACACACAGGTCCTCAAGGGGTTCCAGAGCTCGCTCCACACCGAGAAGTTTCTGCGCATCACCAGCATCGAGGAGGGCCATGCCCACCAGTTCGCCCTCAAGCTGGTGTCCGAGGACGCGCGCAACAAGCTGTACGACGAGCTGCAGCGCGCGCTCGCCGAGCTGTAGCCACACTAACTACTGGTCGGCACGACATTACGGTTTAAATAGTCACTAATAAAAAAATTAAGCGCCGCGGACGCCGGCGCCGGGCTAACGGAAGATGAGCGTCACCACGGAGCTGCCCTTCGCGCCGCCAAACTTGAACGACGGATACTTGATCTCCGTGTACGGCCGGCCCACGAGCTGCGCCAGCTCCTCGCGCGTGAAGTTGCAGCTCGTGATGATGAGCCGCCCGCCGGGCTTCAGCAGCGGCAGCACGCTGCTCACGTACCGCTCGGGCGCCTTCTCGGCCGTGCTCAGCGCTATCGCGTCCAGCGTGCCCTTGTCGAGCACAATGTCGAACTTCTCGCTCGTCCAGTGCGGCTCGGCAAGAAAGTCCACGTGCCGGAACTCAATGTCCTCGTACTGCTCGTGCGCAGCCACCGTCTTGGCAAACTTCACCGACGCCGGCGAGTAGTCGATGCCCACAAACCGCCCGGCCACGTCCGCCTCCCGCAGCGAGAACAGCAGGTGCCCGTTCCCCGTCCCCAGGTCCAGAATCGTCTGGTCCGGGTCGTGCGGGCCCAGCTGCTCGTCGATGTACGCAACGACGCGGTCCTCCGCGTTGCTGTCGTCAAACCAGTTCTCGCCCGTGTCGTCCGAGTCCTCCTCGAAGTTCTGGATCTCCCGCTCGTAGAACTGGTCCCAGTATCCGCGCGTGCCCAGCTTCGACGGCTGCAGATTCATCGCGGCCCGCACTGGTTCTGCCTGCTGCTGCTGCTTTTGGTTTGTTCACCCTTTTTTGGGTTCGAGCTGACCGATTAAGTTCGCGCTATAGCCCCAACCCTGCGGCACCCTGCCAAGCGCCGCCGCTGCCTTCCTCATGCGGCGCTGCGATAACGGTATGAACTCAATTGCAAGAGTGGGGGCCTCAAAATGGCTCCGGCTCGTGCCGATAACCGCAAGTAGAGCTGAGCGGGGCGGCGAGGGGTGTGCCGTACTGCTCTTGTCATATCGTGCATTCCCCCAGCCGCGAAGCCCCCCCAGAAACGCATGCGCTCTCAATAAGCACCTGCCTTGGACCAACACCCTCCATCGCGCCGCCAGCCCAGCGGGCCACGGCCATGGTGCACGCACATAATTAACCGCCTCCGTACCCCCGTTTTGAAAAGGAAGTCGCCAAATATGTCCTGTTTCGACACTTACTCTATCCTGCAGGGGTGTGGGACGGCCCGCACAAACCCTTGCCGCCCCGAGCTGCCCGACATAAATAAACAGACGGCGTGGCGCACCGCTGCTTGCTAGCCGCAATGCAGCATTCTTCCCTCCAGGCTCATGCACGGCGTCTCATCCCCGGCCCAATGCTCTTCATTGCCGCAAGCAGCACCGTCTTGCTCTATTACACCCCCGACCCATTCGCGGCCAACAACGTCATTGCCAGCGGGTGTGTGCTTGCAGCCCTGTACGCAGCTTACTTGTTGTACCTTTGGCGGGCCGCGCACCGCAGCATCAAGCTGGGGCCCACGCGGTCGCCCTCGTACCTGGGCGTGTGGCTTTTAACTGCCTGCATGTGGGTCCTCACATTCGCTTTTATATGCACAGGCAAAATAACTTATCACGCTCTGCTCAGAGTAACGAGCCCCTACAGCTTGGTAGCATTCGTCGGTTATCTCTGCTACTTGTGCGCACTAGTCTTTATGCTTGGCATGACATACATGGTCGTTAACGAGGAAATCGGCGCCGAGGACGCCTACGAGCATGAGCTCGACGACATGTCCTGCTACCACAAAAACTACTGGCACACATCCAAAATCGTCAAGGGCCATGGCCTTGTGTGATCCCCATGTCCCGTCATACACATATATACCCTCTCATTTCTATGTACTTCTTGTTGTTGCTTGCCTTTTTTCCGTATTAGTAGCGGCGTAATGCTCGGCCTCCAGGCCTTGCCGCCACAGTCCCCGGTGCTGCGGCCGGCGGCCGCTCATTTCCGTCCCTTAGCAGCGCAGGACTCCTGCGGGGATCATGCACAGGTGCTGACGTCGGCACCGGCTTGGGGGGCGGCCGCCGGATGTCCCTGCGCGTAGAATCGCGCGTATCGCGTCTGCCCGAGCCGTCGTTCGGCCGCACCGTGCCCCTCGAGTCCCGTTTCTGGCCCCGCAGGGCTCGCTGCTTCTGCTGCGCGCGCGCAAGCTCGGCCTTCTGCCGGCTCAGCGAGAACCTCCCGCCAAGACCTCCGCCCAGCCGCCGCGGCAGCCAGTTCTTTGCTGTGCGCCCGTTCTCCAGATCGGTCACGACCCGGCGGCCCTGCAGCGTCAAGCCGCCGGCCGTGCTCTGCACGGCTGCTCGCGCCGCCGGAGGACGGTCGTACACAACGAACGCATACCCACGGCTCGGAACCACGCGCACATGCTCAATTGCTCCGAAGCGGCTGAACTCTGCCCGCAGATCGTCGGCCGTTGTCGAGAACCGCAGCCGCGCAACAATGATTGTGCAGTGCGGGTCGCCAACAATGTTTGCGTCGTGTGCGGGGTCCCATGCTGCACGCTGCCGCGCCAGCTCCTGCGCCTGCTGCTGGAGGCGCTGCTCCTGCTCCTCGCGCTGCACCTGCAGACGCGTTTTTGTGACCGGCGGCCGTGTTTCGTTTGCAGCCTTCAGCTCTGCCACAAACGCTGCAACGCCCGTCACCTGCGCCGTCGCGCGCTGCTGGGGGGCATAGTCGACGGGGGGCAGCCACGGAGGAGGGCGGTCATGACTGGCAAGGCGGCTGAGCGGGTTCAACCGACCTTTCATGCACCCAGTCCAGCCTTGCAGCAGTTTCCTTACAAGCGGAGGTTTAGCGCCGCCATACCGCCAATGACCGGTTCTGTCTCGCATTCTCAGAGGTGCCGTTGGTAGACCCAGGCGCCATACTCGACACTATTGTATTGTAGTTTAACAGATATACGTTTACATATACATATACATATGTGGCAGTGATATATACAAACTCGTCCCGGCTCAACGCTGGCTGCCGCCATTCGTCTTCTGCTGCTCTGCCAGCTTCATGAACGCCTCGTACACATCGCTCTTCATCGTGTAGCAGTTCTCCTTGGACGGGAACACTCCACTTTTTACCTCGTCATGGTACTGCTTGATCGCGCCGGTGCCCCATTCCAGCAGGTTGCCGTACTTCTTCAAGAACCGCGGCACAAACACGTCGAAGCCGCCAAGCATGTCGAGCTGCACCAGCACCTGTCCACTCGTTCCGGGGCCCGCACCAATGCCAATGGTCGGCACACGTACCTGCCGAGAGATCTCGGTCGCCAACTTGGCAGGAAGCCCCTCTAGAAGGAGAAACGTGGCACCAGCCTCCTCGAGCGCCAGCGCGTCCTCCAGAAGCGCGTACGCAGACTCGGCCGTCTTGCCCTGCACCTTGAAGCCGCCGGTCGCAACCTGGCGCTGCGGCGTGAGCCCAATATGGGGAATGCATGGAATGCCATACTGCGAAAGCTTGCGAACGGTGGGGGCCAGCTCGCGACCGCCTTCAAACTTTACACACTCCGCACCGCCCCGTTTCATCATGGCAATCGACGACTGCAGCGCCTGCTCGGGGCCCTGCTCGTACGACCCGAACGGCAGGTCCGCCATCAGAAACGGCCGTTTCGCACCGCGCCGCACCGCCTTGCTGTGATATATCATGTCGTCAAGCTCAATTTCACTCGTAGTCTCGTATCCCATCGCAACCATGGCCAGTGAGTCTCCCACAAGCAGCACATCGATGCCAGCCGCGTCTCCCAGCCTCGCGCTTATGCTGTCGTGCGCGGTAATGCACGTTATGGGCTCGTTCCGGGCCTTCATCTCGTACAACTGGGGAATTGTCACCTTAGCCTGCGCCGCGGCATCGTAGTGGCTGAGCCGCTTCGGTACCGCTAGCGAACACCTTCGCCAAAAAGGTCGCAGACCGCTAATAAGACTCATATAAGTGACAGAGCCTCGGCTCTGCCAGTCAAGAAACGTTAGGGTTTGTAGCTTAATTGTGCGTGACACACCCTCCGCGTTTTTTTTCACTTTACGACGTACGGCCATAGGCACCAAAAAAGATCCACATACACATGTGGGAGGAGGGTCTGGGGTATTGTATGGAATTACGGCAATGACAAGTAGTCCTGCTACTCGCAATAGAGCTAATACATATGATCTGACTTTTTTTTCTCACTAAAAGTATCCGGAATCTACTGATTTAATATTCTGCCATTGCTTGGCCCTCTCACGAAGAAGCTCGTACTGCCCGCGGAGTTCCTCTCCGCTGCTCTCTCCATAAACTCGCAGCGCTTCGTTAACCACGCTCTTCAATTCCTCAAAAGCATTGAAAAGCTCTTGATTCGTGCTGATAAGGTCGGTGTAGCGGCTCAGCCCCCCGTTGACTCCAGCATTCAGGATGCCAGACAGAACCAGGTCCAGCTGTTTGAACCGTTGCGGGCTACATACTTCCTTCAGCTTATCGCACTTCGTGCGCAAATCTCGAATGGCGCTTTCTGCTGCACCGAGCACACTCACTTGCGCACCAACAACTTCAATGAACCCACAAGACGACGTCTCATCCGCCGTCTCAAACTCCGTCAGCTCGATATGCTGGTCGTAAATAGGCTTCGTATACACCAAACATCTATTCTCTTTCTCAAGTGTGCGAATCGCTATATGAGCACCGACTCCCTCATGCTTCATTGAAGTCTCCCTTGGCACGCACGTAACCTTGTTGAACATTGTGGATATCGTGCGCATCGCATCGGAAAGTCGAGTGCTCACTGATGTTTCCCACACAAACTCGCGGCCTGCAAGCGAACCAAAGTCGTTGCCAATAAACTTGATCAGATACCAGTTGCACTCATGAGCAGAGTACTGAGCTAGCCCTTCGGTCACAATCGGAAGCCATGTAGTGACAATCTGAGTCCTCTGCTCGTATTCTTGCAGATCCCTTAGCCACTGTGCTTCCATCTCCATTACCTGCTCTGCTACTTTCCAGCTCTTCCCTTTTGCCAAATGTTGAAGACTCAATGCTATCAGTGCCTTCCGGCGCTCACCCGCTGGCTGCGCTGGTAGTCGTGGACTCTGACACTCAGCCACCACATGATCTTTGTCCAACGAAGCGTACACACGAGCTCCTTCCCAAAGACCCAGCCCGATTCGCTCGTCATCCCCAAGCGCTCGCAACTCATCAACAAAGTGGCCAAAATACGCCTCGTACAAGAAATTGGCACCAATCTCATCGATGAAGCGAAGAACTTCTTTCAAGGCTAATAGTGTTCCACGACTATACTGTGCTGACCAGAGTGTTTGTAAAACAACTTGTGCTCTCATTATCCTTGCAAATGCTTCCCCATATTTGTCGAACGCTGCGTCAGTAAGATGGTGGCCCACGCAGTCAATCAAAGTGGGCGCGCTCTCGAACCGTGGCCACGCAAAACTCTGAAGGAAATCTGGGTCTTCACGAGAAATAGGCGCAATATGACGGAACATATGATCTAAACTCAGCAGCAAGGTTCCAATTGCTTCAGGCATATCAGCCCCATATAGCTTATGCTCACCTTCAAGTAAACTAACCAACATCATAGAGACTTGCTCGCGTATGAATGGACTTCCGCTGTTAAATCCAAGGAGCATAACGTAACCCCATAATTGGTGCTCCTCATAGAATTGCACTTGGAACCCACCATATCTGGCACCTCGGGCTAGTGCTTGCCATAACCGAATTAGTGCCTTAACGCCCGATGCCATCAGGGACGGATCCACGTATATTTTCTGCAAGGGTGATGCTTTCATTCCCACTCTTACCAGATCGAAATTAAGCCGCGCGTCGGTCAAAAGTCTCAGTAGAGTCAGAAATACATGCATCCACGCATCTTTTTTCAGTGCACTTGCTAAATCAGTGACTTCCGGTATTCCAGCAAGTTCTAGTAGGCTAGCAGCATATTTGGTGCAGCGAAGAGCACATTCTAGCAATACACAATTCAAGCTTGCCCATTCAGAAGGAACAACTGACTCGATCATAATATGCGCACACGTACAAAGCTGGAAAACCATATCTAGAGGATCTTCTAGTTGATTCAAAAACCCCTTGCTTGGTAGAGCTTCAGGCGCAGTCAGCTCAAAGAGAACCAAACACATTTCTACAACTGCAGTCGCTCGCTCCGATTCGGCAGATGCCTGGAGCTTTTCATGTGGCTCCAAGAGAGGACCTGATGGAATCGCACGAAACGAAGGCTCATTTGCAACAAAAACACTCATGCATAATGTTAGAAATGCTGGTGCTTCAAGAGTATTCTTCGGTAATGCCATGATTAGGGCCATTATAGCGCGTATTTCCTCTAGTGGCTGGTCTGGATCTCCCGCGTCTTGCCAAAACCGCTCTGTCAATGATATGACGAGACTTGAAAGTTGCTGACCGAACTTGGTCTTATATGGCTCGGATTTCGCAACTCGTGCGAGTAACCAGTAAAACTCAATTGAAGCTGTGGGAACTGTTGAATAAGAAGCGACAGCAAGGATGCTGCCAATTTGACCTGCAACACCTAGACTGGTATTCTTCAGATATAACTTATCGAGATGCTGCAGACCCGCTATCCGCAACTCATTTGAGACGTCGGGAGAAGAGAAAAAGGCCATAAATGCTTGCGTGAGAGCACCAAAGTCATTCGAGGTAACTCCCAAAATATCCAGCAGACGTCCTAAGAGCTCATGACTTCTGAAAGCAAAATACAGGTCACTTGAAGGAGTACCCAATAAATCACAGTACTGCTGGATCAAAATAGATGCCAGAGGGGTGGCCAAAACCCGCCGCGGCGGAGTGTAGTACTCATAAAGATATCGGGCGTCGTCGGATGTTCCAAGCGATAGTATGTACAAAAAGGCCTTGAAAAGCTTTTGCACAGCCTTCATATCCCCAATTTCATTCTGCTTCACTATTAGAGTTAGCAATCTGGTGAAAAGAGGCCCCAGCCACATTCTGAGATCGGTAAGTCCAAGCGTTTTTAATGCTGTCAAACTGAATTCAAGGGACTCGTTCAATATGGCCGCGATTACAGATGGCGGCTGTAGGCTGTTATGACCCACATATATCTGTTGAGCAACCACAAAGCCTATCACCCTCGTATCGTCAGTTACATCAAACAAGGGTATCCGATATGAGCCAGCAGCAATTGGAAGATGCCTTGCTTTGGCTCTGTTAGTCGCAACAACAGTAGAACCATTCAGTAGCTCAACTAGAATGTATTTCGTAGCCGCGCTTAGCTTGAGAAATATACCAACGTCCTGACCAGGAATTGCTAAAGTTTCTTTGTCCTCTATACGAATCATAAACGGGTCGTTCGCGGAAACAGCTAACAAACTCGGACGCTTTAGTACAACGAGCTCGCAAAAGTCCAGAAACACTGTCTCAGTACAATTGAGGTAGTCATTGACCGTTGAAGATACCAAGTTAACAGGGGGGTAGGCATGCAGCTTTGTCACTACTGTAAACTGCAGCTCGCTGAGTACTTCAGCTACCTTAACACCCGTCGCCGCGCCTGTTATAATTTTCTTGTAAAGCGATGCTCCACTCATTTTACCTGGTGATGCACAGTTGTATAATGGAATAATAAGACCAAAGCTGCGACCCAATCCCTCTGGTTGCAGCGCTGCATCAATGCGAACCAGGCCTACACCTACATGATGAGTAGTAAGAGTGTCAATAACTTCACAGACGATAACCACTCGGCCCAATTTGGCTAGATGAGCTGGTGATGCAGGAAGAATGTGTTTGAAAGTACAGTTGACGCTGCTTGCAAGGGTATCTTCGAAGGTCTCTGACAGGCGCGAGCCAGGACAACTCTGTGAAGTGACATATCGCAGATGCAGTCGTAGAAGGAATTGATCCAACTGTAGGTGTATCTTGCTTGTTTCAGTGGTCTTACATGTGACCTCAAGAGCACGAGGAAACCATTGCTCAACCTCATACTTTCTAAGGGCTTTTGATTGCATGTTAGTTGAAGATACCGCAACCTGATCCTCCGCAATGCTCAGTGCTGAGGATCTACCTACTATCATGATGTCGTTTTCCGGCGTACGAGCTAAGATTGGCAATCCCAGGACGGCATTTACGCGATTCATGAATTGAACGCACTGCTTAGGGTCAGTGAGGCGACGTACTTCGTCAATAAGCTGAATGATTTGTACTTCCGGGAGTCGCTGTTCAGGAATTGCAAAGAGCCACTCCAGCGTGACCACTTGCATGCTATCATACAAACCGCGAGAGCACGTCTGAGTCTTCAACCATTCAGTCGCTGGAGTACCTAGCAGTGTGATGACTTTAACTGCAAATGGAACTGGTTTTCCCAATTCTGTTCTGCTGTTATACAAGTACCCGCGATACCACGTCTTTGTGGTGTCAATATGCACAGCATAGAAGTCTGGATACTCGGGGCTCACTTCCCGAAGAACAGACCGAAGCATCTCCCATTTGAGACCTTCGGGACAGCCAAACACTGTTCGTGTATTGCTGTTAGCCGATTTGAGTGCCACCAAAGGTGATGGCGGAGTACCCAATAACCCCCGCTGTGCCGTGCGTGATGCTCGTGGCGAAGAAGTGCTCTTTGCCATGGAATGAGGCGAGCTAAGAGGTGTGCTCGTTTCGGTTTCATCTTCGGCTTCTCCGGCTTCACTTCCCTTGGCGGAGCGGTATGAGTGCGGGCTACTTTGATGCCCATTGTCCGAGCTGCGGCTGCTAAAGGATAAAAGAGAAAGCAAGGAGTCACGTCGTAAGCCCATGGTGTATTGTAAGTTGCTGAGTTCAAATGGGCGGTGTATAATATTTGCACCGCAGCATCTCACCACCTCGGCGGTTTGTCTCCATATGTTCTCGTCGTCATCAATTGCATATTATTACGTTGCCCGCATGCATATATATGCACTGTATATGCACGGATTCAAGGGTATTTAAAAGCGGTGGTGATATGGGGATAGATTGCATACGTGAAGGAGGTTGGTAATCGAGATGCTACATTACGCACTTCACTAGCTTAATAGTAAATGGCTAGCAGGGTATGTGCGGGATCTGAATAAAGACTAAGAAACGTGTTCGAATGTCCATGGCTTAAGCGAGAACCAAGGGGAGCATTCGTGATAAAGTAGACTCACGCTGAAGTCATTGGTATAGACTGAGTGCTGTGGCGATGCTCACTTGCGTCAGAGTCGCTATCTTCTTCATCCCACTTTGAGCGCAGCGTATTCTGCCTCATCAGCAGGATGTTTTCTCGGGAAGGTGTGCTCTTCACCCGTTTGTGGGCCTTCTCTAGATGCCTTCTAACAGTCACACTTCGGCTCTTCAGCAAGCTTGGAGCATCCTCTGTCGCAGAGGTTGAGGAGTCTGAGGAATGTCGGGAATGCACCGCCTGCCTTTTAGTGTCGTTGTTCAGTTGGTGATGAGCATCAGAGGAGTCTTGAGGAGGTGGAGTACTTACAGGAGAGATTGGGAGAGGGCGTTTTCTGGGGTTGATTGGTTCTGCAACGTCCAGCTCTTCTTGTCGTATGCTATTGCTTGACGAGTCATCCAGCTTAATTGGGGTTTTGTGGACATTCAAAGCAGAGACACGAGTGCCATTTTCACTTCCGCTCGACTTTGGAACGCTGGACTCTTTATCGGAATCCTCAGGTTGCCAAAGCGATACGTTCCCCAAGCCACTTTCAGTAGCATGCGACACTGCATCCACCGTTGCTTCTGGGACAAGTTCCGCATTGGAGTCTTGTTGAAACAAGACAGAATATCTGTGTTGTGCTGCATCCAGAGAATCTGCGAATTGCTTGCGCTCAGCCGAAGTACGTGCCATCGCTGCAAGTGCACGGGGACTATTCGCAGGAGCTAGGCCTGAAATGGGTCTCATAGGAGTTTGTGGATGAATCGAGGTCCTACCTCGGGCCGAAGCCACATGGAGGGGCGGCGTCAAAGGTCTGGATATAGCCTCTGGTGTATATTGCATAGAAGAAGAAGTGTGTGTTTGATGAGATCTTGCTGAATCTCGTGTATTGCGGGACGAGTCATCACTCATTATAGAACTGGACTCTGAGCTTGCGTCTCGCAGGGATTCACGGTCATTCGCATCAGTTGGTACTGATGACAGCATTGAAGAGGAGCTAGAGACGTCGTCATGATTTTCTGAAAGAGGTTCGAGAGCCGTGGCTAACTGACGGGACGGCGAGCTGCCACTGCTAGAGTGGGTGTCACTGTTTGAGGAGCTAGTGTTAGTGTTTGGACCCTCCTCGTAGTCGTCAGATTGGGTTTCGGTGGAGGATTCCGAGAACGAGTCGAGGTCCGAGTCGTAGGGCATGTTTAAACTCCACCGGCGCTCATTCTGCAGCTCCCAGCTCTTTCGTTCGCGTTGAGCCACCGCTCTCATTGCAATAGCGCGCTTCAAGTACGTACCCCAAGCGCCAACGAACTCAATTGCAATATCCAGGTCCGGCGCCTCGGGATCGGGCAGTTGTTCGTTCCGGGAGACAATAGCAGACCTGCGCCAAGACTCAGGTCTGTATGCACTTCGAGCCGATGTGGGGCTTCTTGCTTGCGGCTGTTTTTCGTCGCCAGCTCTTGCAAAAGGTAGGCTTACCGATGGCAAGTCAACTGCAACGGGCCTTGGTCTACGAGTCTCGAGCGGTGTGGGTGGGAGGTCGAGAATGCTGGAGGACCCCCAGCTAACGTGTGCTTTAGACTCCGATCCGGATTTTGTTCCCGACGATCTTGTTCCGGGTTGTGAGCCAGACCCTGAAGCTGATGGATCAGTGGTATTGCGGGGAGTAGAGAATCCGCCCTCCTGTAGATTGGGACGCTCCTGAGAAGAGTTTGACGTGCGGTCTTGCTTGACTGGAAGGGACACTTTTTTCCAGTTTTGGGGGCCGGAGTGGGAGGTTGCGTCGTCGGCAAGAGCCGTAGCCCCCTCGCGTCGGCTGCTGGTCTGGCGCTCACCTGGGGCTGTTCCATCGGCAGCAGAAACTGGAGCAGCGCCTGGAGCAGCGCCTGAAGCAGCACCTGGAGCAGCACCTGGAGCACCTGAACCAGCGCCTACGGAAGGGCGGTCGCCCCTGCTGGTGGCGGTTTCGGGTTCATCGCCGCCCATTTGTGGCGCTGTGACCACGCCCTTATTCAATAGGACGTCCATTGGGTTTGCATTCTTCCACACGGCCACGGGCTGCGAGGAGCGCTCATGCCACGGATGGGGGCGCCGCTTTAGTAGGTCACGGTTGCGGAAACGGTATGTGAAGCTCGACCGGTCCGGGGTCATCACAAAGCTGGGCTGTCTCTGCAGATACTTTTTGCCGAAGAGGTACGACCTCGAGCGCTTCTGCCATGCAAGTCTGTCCACGAATCGCTTGAACCGAGCTACCAATCTTGTTGACTTGTTGCGGTGCAGGGACGGCACGTCCTTGGAGCGCACGCTGCGCGTGCTGTAGGCGCGTTTCAGGTACTGTGCAGTATTTGTGTCATTTGCCGGCCTTCCCCGCGGGTCAAGGTGGGTGACGTACTGGAAGTTGTTGTTGAGCGTAGGCCCGATGTTCTGCCAGTTTGTTTGGGGTAGGCCCGGGTCGTCCATTATGGGGAGAGAGAAGGAGGAAGGAATTGGAGATCGGCACGCGGGTTGTTGTAATCTAGTTACAAGACCCGCTTCCCTCAAAATGAGAGCGAGGCGGTGGCTGGTTCGGTCATGCGAATGTGGTTCGAGCGGTCTGATCCAGAATTAATGTCGGTGGCTGGGATGGCATCTGCATTAGCAGGGCACGGGCTCATGCACGTAAATTGATTTAATGCCTCACATGACCTGAGTGTAGCGCTCGAGGCTGGCTGTGTTTGGTGCCGAGCTGCCCCAGACATAATCAGTCTATGGCACCTATTGATGCGGCATAAATAATACTGCGCGAACACGCTGCATACAGGTCCGTCAGGTGGCAGTGGTCTTTGCGAGCGCCACGCAGAGACACGACTGCTCAAGTCGCCGCACGTGCATAATACCGTAGCTACTTAGTGCTGCTGCAGCACCCTCAGACATCAATCGGGCAGTTTTATTTTATGCGGCTGTACCTTGGGCCTGGTACACACCTAACAGGCCTGGTCAGAGCGCGCGCGGCATAAGCAGGTCTCCGTCGGCTTAGTCATACAGGGGCCCGTTGTCGACAGCCCCAGCCATTGGAGAGCCCCCTCCACCACAGACATGGCAGAGGAGGACGCGACAAGCCAATCGTCCCGGCGACGGATGGTGTACTCGCTGGCCGAACTGTACGACTTGGCGAGCTCGCCGCTCGTGGCTCGGCCCGAGAGCATGCGGCTCATACCGGAGGAGGACCTGCGCCCGAGCGTGCATACGCAGACACAGTCGCGGAGACAGCCCCACGGCGCTCATTGGGAGGGCGCTTATGGCGCTGGAGGGTTCGATGCGTGGTACGGCAGTCACCACGGGGCTGCGGGCGGGTTCCCGAACAGCCGGCGACGCTCGCGGCGGCCGCGCGACGGCCACGGGCCGCCGCCGCCTCCACCGCCGCCCGCCGACGCCGCTGGGCACGAGGAGGAGGAGACCGTGAGCTGGCTCGACCCGCAGGCCGATGATCCCGCCGCCACGGGCCTGTCCGGCTTCGAGTCGAGCGTCGCGGAGTTTGAGCAGTGGAAGCACCGCATGAAGGCGGACGAGCTGCAGCGCGCCGGGTTTGACCCCGAGGAGGCGCGCGCAGCCGAGCTTCCTGCCATGGATGCCGACGGCATTGGTGCCGGCGCGGGGCCCGGCGAGGGCGAAGGCGCTGTCAAGGCGGCCGAGAAGCGCGAGGCACCGCTGCAGCTGTGGGAGACAGCAATCGATATCCCGCAGCGCTCGAGCAGCGGCAGCTCGCGGTTCTCGACGTTCTTCAACCCTGGAGAGCAGGCAGGCCAGGCGCAGCAGCCGCACGCGGCCGGACCACAGCCTCAGCAGCCATTACAGCAGCCACTACAGCAACTACAGCCGCAGTCGCAGCAGCCGCAGCAGTCGCAGCAGCCGCAGCCACCGCTGCAACGTGGCGCTTACTCTCCGGCGCTGCCGCCCGGAATGCCGCCGCTCGCTGGCGGCCCACCGGGCCTGTTTCCTGGAATCCAGCCGCCGAGAGGACCGCCGGGCATGCAGGGCCCGCCGCCCGGCATGCAGGCGCCTCCGGGTCTGCAGACAGCGTCCGTGCTCCAGGGCCCGCCGGGCCTGGTGCCAGGCTTCCAGGGCGTGAAGGGCAGCCAGGCGGGGCCGCCGGGTCTGCGGGGCTCGCCCAGCATGGCAGGGCCCGGCGTGCAGGGCCCACAAACTCTGCCGCCCGGGCTTCACGGCCGCCCGGGGCTGCAGCAGCCGGGACTGGTGCCGCCGCAGTACGCAGCAGGGTCCTTCCCGCCGGGCATGAGCCCGCAGCACGCCAGTGCGGAGGGCCAGCAGCGACAGCAGCCGCAGCAGCAGCCTCCTGGTCTCGGTGGAGGCGGGCGCGGTCCGCCAGGGCTGGTGCCGGCACCAGCCACGCGGAAGGAGGACGACGAGTTTTTCAACGGGCTGCTTGCGCGGAAGTAGAGGACCATAGACGCTGGGCGCGCCGCAGACGCACAAACAAAAGAAGAAAAGTATCGAACCAGAACCTAACGCATGAAAGCAGTACTTTTATTTTCCTTTTTTATTAGGTGTATCTAGCTAACTATCTAACCGCGGATGACATGCTCCAGGGGAATGCCCTCGTACTCGTCGAAGCCGAGGCTCAGGTTGATGTTCTGCAGGCACTGCGTCGCGGCGCCCTTCAGCAGGTTGTCGATTGTGGCAATGACCACGGCACGGTCCTGCGCCGCGTTGACGGCAAACCCGCCAATGACCACGCCGTGGTGCCCGCTGATGTCGCGCACCTCGGGCGGCTCGCCCGTCACCGTCACGAGTTTGTCGCCCACGTACCGGTCCTGGTACAGGTTGCGCACGTCGCGCGACGTCAGCTTGCGCGCCAGCGGGATGTTCACCGTCAGAGTGATGCCCTGGAACCACTGCGCGACGTGCGGCGAGAAGTTCACGCGGGTCCCCAGCTTGCTGCTGATCTCGCGCTCATGGATGTGATCCGTCAGCGAGTACGGAATCAGGTTGTTGTTCAGGTGGTTCACGTCGTTGCGCGGCGACGGCTTCGTGCCAGCTCCCGAGTAGCCCGAGATGCCGAACACCGACGGCCGCTCTTGCGCACTCACGAGCGCCTCGTCCTTGCCGAGAAGCGGCGCGATTGCCAGCTGCGCCGCCGTCGCATAGCAACCCGGGTTGCTGATCTTGTGCGCCGTAGCCAGCTGGCCGCGCGCGCCCAGCTCGGGAAGCCCGTAGACCCAAGTGTTCGTGTCGTCAAACCGGTAGTCTGCGCTGAGGTCAATGACGACAGAGCTGCCGTTCTTGCTATTGACGGCCTCAACAAACGGCTTGCACACGCCGTTCGGCAGCGCCATGACCCACACGTCGACCTTGCCGTCCTCCTCGAGGTTCGCCACGTCCTGCGGCGTCAAGTTCTCGTAGTGGATCGTTTTCTTCGTGTAGCCCTCAAGGCGCTTGCCCTCGAGCTCGCGCGACGAGATGTGCGCCAGCTCCAGCGACGGGTGGTGGTCAATAAGGTCAATGAGCGCCTGGCCGGTGTAACCGCGGGCACCAATCAGGGCAACGCGCGCCGGCTCGCTGCGACTGCTGGCGTAGCCCCGCGTGCCGAACGGGCTCTTCGTGTTCGCGCGAGGCGTCGCTGATGAGGAGGGCTGGCGCCGCGAGCCGGCAAGCGTGGAGTAGCCGCGCACGCCCGTGGCCGCAGCGCCGCTTGCACCCGAGAGCGACTGCATGGACTTGACAACGCTGTCGAGCGAGCCTTGCTCGCCCTTCCAGAACACGACCTTGCCGTTGCGCGTCACAGACCCGTCGGCCCGCGTGAAGAAGAACGAGATGTTTTCGTTGTTCTGCGAGACGATCCACTCGAGGCGCGGGTGGTCCGCGCTGAGCAGCTCCCACACACTATCCGCAATGTTGTTGAGCCAGCCCGTCTTCGATGCCTCGAAGCGGTCAAGCACAACGCGTCCGTCGACCTCGAGCACAACCGCAAGGGCCTCTACCTCATCGTCCGCATAGATGGTGGCTTTGCCGGTGAGGCCGTTCACGTAGTCGCGGCCCAGACGCTCGAACACGCGCGCGGGCAGCTTCGCTACCGTCTCGAACTTCGACACGCGCGAGCCGCGGCGGATCATGGTGCCGGCACCGCTGTCGGTGAACAGCTCGCGCTGGAGGTCCGACGTCGAGATGATGGCCACGGAGCTGGACGACGGCAGGTGGTGCAGCAGGTCGTTGATCTCGCGAATCTTCAGCTTCGTGCCGTACTTGACCCAGGGCTGCTTCATGAGCTCGTCATACTCCTCGTTCAGGTTGATCAGTGAGATCTTCTTGCCGTCGCCGTCAAACAGCCCGCCCTTCTCGCTCAGGTACACAACCTTCACTGGCTGGATCACCTTGGCCAGCTCACTTGCAGCCACGTCCGCATTCACGTTCAGGATCTGTCCATCCGGCGTCTCGGCAAGCGCCGTCAGAACAGGAAGGCAGCCGGCCTCAATCGACGAGTCGATAGCCCGGCGGTCGACCCGGTCGACGTTGCCCACAAACTGGTACTTCGCCTTGTCCAGATAGCTGGCGCCAAACACGCCGCCCGTGATCGGCCGCGCCCGCACGCCGTTGCGCTCCAGAGCCTCAACAAGCTTCAGGTTCTGGTCCAGGAAGCAGCCGCGCACCACCTTCATTGTCGGCGCGTCTGTGACGCGGATGCCGTCAATGTAGTCCGGCTCAACGCCCTCCTTCTCGAGCAGCTCGTTGATCTGCGGCCCTGTTCCGTGCAGAACAATGGGGTACAGGCCCACGTGGTAGAGGAAGGACAGCGCGTTGGCCAGCTGCGGCATCTCCTGCGTGATGATGGCGCCCCCTACCTTGATGACGGCGAAGCGGTGCGGGTCGACGCTCGTGAAGTAGCTGAGGTACTGCTCGACCTCGCGCTTCGAGCCAATCTGGTCCAGCAGCTGGATCACAGTATCTCGCGTTCCACTGGCGCGACGCAGTGGTGTGAGCGGCCCCAGACCGGGTCGCACACAGCGGGCTAGGCGGCGAAACATGGTGCCAAAAGTTTCACTGCTCAAGCGGTGGTGTGGTGGTGACTCTACGCCGGTCCACGTGAGTCCCACAGATGATAACGCCAGGGCAAGGGCAACGACCGATAGAGACACGCCGGCCTGCGCGTGCTCAAGATACTCAACGTTTTGGTGCCTGTGCTCGCGCCTGTGATCGCGCCTGTGATCGTCTAAACGGTAGGACATAGGAATTGACGCAAGGTGGTCATGTTCATGTTGTAGACAGCTCTGTGATGACGAGTTAGTCCCCTGTGATTCGTGGTGGATGTTGTTGGATGGGCCAGATACCCCGTGCGCAGAGAGCTATAAGTTATATCCTTGCGTACAGAAGCGCAGCTCCTGTGATGCTTATTTCTCTTGTAGTGAGCTGGTGTTGCGTGATATAGCCCCTGTGTAGGCTGCAGCGGATAAGGCAGAAGGAAAAGCGACGTTGCCGTGTAAATCTGCTACTCATCTAGCCAGCGATCGAGTTTCGTTATCTTTGCATACATTGAGGGACAATAAGTTACATCTGATCCTATCGCAGGATCTAAATGAACCTCACGTGTGCTCTTTTGTAAATTTATGGCCTCGCACTCATACCGGCGTCATGAACAATGCCTTGTCTTGCATCGCCATCATCCTTTATTAGTCGGCATTATCATGATGACTTGTCTCGATGAAGCACAGTAGACGTTGGTCTATAGGACCATAGTGGCGAACAACAGGTTTGAAAATATACCGGTAGTTCCACCGCACCGTCATCATCTTGCGCAGCCACTTCTATTTGTAGCCAACCTATTAAGCCACACAGAGCAGAGACTACAACATCACGCATAGGCTCCTACCTTCCCGTTAATTGTGGACCACACCGGTGATTTAGGGTGATCATACTTCATGCCCACTGGTGCGGGGGTGCACTGGGGCACCGCGAGTAGCATTCTCGTTGGCAGACCACCGCTTTGATGTTCAGGTGTTAGTAAAAGAGCTACTCGCGTCCATAAACTTACTGATGTTTATCGCCAATAACGCACTTTTATTAAAATAAATATATCTTCTTGCAAGGAATTATGGGCAAAAGTTTCCACAAGCTCATGGTGGCACGCAACAAGACAGTGCCGTGTCCACGATTACTACCACACGGCATTGAGATGCAACCCAGGGTGCTCCTTTCGCTAACCCTATTCACATTCCCAGTACCCGGGCCCATAGCTAACTGACCCCGACCCGCACATCACGTACCCACCTGCATTTAGCGAGGCCCATCGGAACTGCGTCACGTGGTTGATGCAAGTCCTCATTCGTATATATACCACCTGTAGAAGGAGGCCGTTGCACGTCACCATGAGTCAACTGCTGCGTATCTGAATTCTGTGATACTGGGAGCGCCCCGGCTCGTTAACTTCCCCCCTCGTTAGCTTCTCGAAAGCTGTCCCCCGAAGGCGCCAAGTTCGGAATGATATGGGGCAAAAGTGGGCAGCTCGACCGAGCTTGAGTCAGCAACATTTTTTTTTAACGGCTTCCTGCAGCACTAACTAACATAGCGAAAAAAAAAAAAAAAAAAAAAAAAAAAAAAAAAAAAAAAACCAAGCGACCTCTACCTATAGGTCTGGTTGGGATCCGTTGCGCTCAGGTTTCGCCGAAACCATTGAGTGCTTGTGTCTCCACATACAGCCACACACTGGCTCTGTCGGCCGGACTGAGGTCGGTGTTTGCCGTCGGTACCCTTAACCATGCATGCTGCAGGTCGAAAGTGCCGGGCGAGGCCGCAACTGTTTTCCTTGGGCAGTCCTCTTTCTTTCTACCCCCCTTTACCTTTCCCTTCTAATACGATGACAGAGGTGCTGCAGTACACCCTGGAGAGCAGAAAGGCTGCAGGCAGGTCTATATGCGAACGTGACCAGCGTTCGCGGGCGCAGAGTGTGTCAAGTTTGGTCTCCGCGTCTGGACCCGCACGCTCAGAGCTGTCGCGTCGTCCCCAGAGCAAGCTACGCTGGTATTGGGAGGTTCTGAACATGGAGCTGCTGCCGGCAAATTGCCACGGCGATGTCCTGAGTGTGGCAACCCCGGCCGAGGCTTTCTGTGAGCGCACCCTTTTCTTTGCACTGGTGTTCTTCTTGTTCTGGGCATTGTATGCGCTGACGCGCTCGTTCGTGCGCTACACGCTTCTCGCGCTACCCGCCACCGCCTAGCCACCCTGTTAATTTATTTTACTTCATGATGCATCCGCTTAATACCATTCATTCAGATATAAGTTCAACTTAATTTTTTTTAGTTCACAAGCTTTGTATTCTGTTTCGGCTGGCCGCCGCCCCTTCGACTCACTTGTAATCTCTGTGTCTGGTATGCGTGTCCATTGTACCCGCTACTGACCTTTCAATGGCACATCACAACAATAGCTCACCGTCGCTGTAGATTAGTTGTTTTTTTATGACTACTGGTATGAGTTCCTTGGCAGCGATGAAGATTAGCTGTACGGAACGAGGGCCCACGACAAGAGAACAATTCAATCATTGTGCGCAAGCATTCGCTTATATGTGCGCAATAGTTTGCTTGTTTGTGCTCAGCTACGCAGATGCAACTGTTACCCTGCAAGGCGTGGTGGTACAGATCAAACTTGATTTTCATAAATCCATAGAAATCGAAAAAAAAAAAAAAATTAATTAGTGGCAATTGGTTGTTCACAGCCCTTGCAGATATTAGACGTGGATGTTACGGGGTTTAACACCGTTTGTTGTTTTGTCTCCAGGAGATCAGAGTACTTCGTCGAATCTCGGAATCTTCTTCCAGCAACAAGAGGGAGTTTTTCAGAGCCTTGTACTTCGGCGTGTTGCTGGGTTCAATGTGTGGCAAATGAAGTACAAGCTGTTTCAGCCCAGCCTGGTCGGTCGGGGCAATTGTATCCGGTTCGTGCGCCATCCCTCAACCTTGAATTGTTTTTTCATGCGTGAGGGCCACTGCAATGCATCGCAGAAGAGGAAGGTGGTTATTCACCGGCATGCTTGAGATGCAGTGCCGGTGGAAAATTGAGTTACCGCCCACCATGAATCACTTCGCAACAAAGACCAAGCTAGGTCGTTCCTCTTGCAGCGTTTGCGATACAAAGTTAAAGTCAAAAATCAGAATCGCCACTAACACTACTTACCTAACTTGCCGTCTCGGTTAATAGAATCACATTATACCTGCCGCCGACAAGTATCCGCTGTTGCTGCAGATATGCGGGGTATTGCATGGCGATCCTCTTGCCCTTTCGTTGCCCAGTCTATCCGTTCTTTCTCGTAACTAGTTCTTAAAGTAACTAAAGTTCAATCAACGCTAATGGCGGCATTATGCTAAATGTCACTCCGGGTAACCTATTGTTAACATTCCGGCTATTATATCCAAAATTTTATTGCAAAAATGCATTTCTGGCTCCTGATCCTGATTTGCTTTCCTGAGCGTGTGCGGCCTTGCTGAGTCATTGATGAGGCCGCTCGATTAGGACATGTTACTCTTGTCGGGACGGGCGTCCGCATCAATCTTAGCGTTAGCGAAATTGGCTCAATAGTCATGCTGGGCTCGCGTAATAGTATGTGAGCCGGGAAATTGAAGTAAACCTAGTCACAAGTAAGAGGGCTTTTTCCTGTGTCACCTCTAGCTGGGCTTCCTGGGCTTCCTGGGCTCGCTACCTTAGTTGGGCCGTTAGGCGGGTGTTTATGCAAGCTGCATTGTCGCAGCACGGATCTCTCATTGTGTTTCACGTGACTTATCTGCCATTATCGTCTAACCTTTGTGGTATTTAGCAATGTGCGATAACTATGGCCTATACACTATTATCTACAATAAGGCTCTTTATATTGGAGCAAGTTGGTTTCCACATAGTATTAATACGACAATTCTGCTGTGTTCACTTGTCTTGCAAACATAACCCTCACGCTAACGCCCTATAATTGTGCTTGCATCATGCAGGGCGTCCTCATGCAGTGCATTAGGCAAAATATGAAACCAGCACTCTTGCTGGTAATTTAAAAAGAAAAAGACTCAAGGAGAATCACAGTGAAGGTTGTTATGCGCTTTTCTTTGGATAGGCTGAAGATTCGGTTATCTTCAAGACTCAAATTATATTCATATCGTGTTATCCGTACATTAAACGCAATAGCCCACACCTACATAACCCTTGCATATGTGAAGAGCATGGAGGATACAAACGGCATTTAGCGGCAAGCCATGCACGAAGGGTTCTTCCAGTTCTTCATTTATAAGGGCGCGGCAGTCTTGCGCTCACTATTGTATTCAACTGCTTGACTATGTCGGAAACTCTACAACTCTCCCGTGTAACAGCCATACTCCCTTCTGCTACTGCCACTCCCAAATGTGAGCGCGAAGATTCTATTTTAAACAATGAGGATTTGGCTGTTCCGGCAATTGAGTCAAAAAGTCTTGTCCCCGACCTTCTAAAGCGGGCCTCAGGAAAGCTGTGGTGGTACTGGGAGATCCTCAACATGGAGACGCTGCCTACAACATGTCACCCGGAAACTCTGTCAACAGCTACGCCCACTGAGGCGTTCTGCGAGCGCTTCGTATTCTTCTCAATTGTATTCCTATTAGCGTGGGCCGTCTATGCAGCAATTCGTTCGCTGGTTCGCTGCTGTTCCCAGTTTCTGATTCCAGTCAGCGTCTGATCACACAAATTAAGCATCTAATTAACATGACTATTTAATATTAACGAATGATATCGCCATCCTCTTGTCCTTATAAAGCTCTTGCGTATAGAGCTTTCATAGTAGTCTTTGCTATCAGACGTGTTTTGTAAATGTCATTATTATTCGCTTTTGCCTCCACTACACCATCGCCCTTCGCGATCCTAAGTTCGTTTGTCGCTTGATATTCGAATGTATCACGTGCTTATTGGGGCCGCCAATCATTTGCATCTGTCGGCTGGCCATGTGCTCACAGCCGTAAGGCGACCATTATGCGGCAGGTAGGCAACGCGGTCCTACCTTCCCTGAGGTCATACAAATAAGCATTGAGTATTCTCCACAAGAGTTCAATTCTCTCATAAACTGTACTTTTTCGTCAATATTATTTCTACTAGCATACGGGCTCCGGCACGGTAGCATGTGCCGCAGAGTATATAACATATTAATGCCAAGAGTTCAGCAACGATGGTTGAAGTTACCATTATATTATGATGCCACTTCACGACCGCATCGAAGTCAGTTAGTTAATATCTGTTCAAGAATACCATTTATATACTTAATTAGATCTGAGGAGGCGTTGAGTTACTCAGGTCTTGCATAGAGGTGTCGATGGATTCCATGGATGATGGTTCATCATCTATCTCGAGCCTTCATCTCTTGGTTGACAAGATCAAGCTTGTGACCTGTTTCATGGTAAATATGCAATGTCTCGTCGAAGTGGGCACCAATTTTCTCGTTGTGGCGAGCACAGGTTTACTCGTGGGAAAGGAAGTCCATATTGGACTCTGGTGCGCCTTTCCACCAAAACTTGGTTGTTTCTGCTTTTGGTACACACAATCACTGGTCAGAGGGCATGGCGGAATCGACAATGTAGCATGGTTGATAACCGTGTACTTGTCCAGCTGGTCCAGCGCAGGCTTTTGCAGGCTTTATGGTCCACATTTACCTTCGGTCATTGACGTGTTTCATGACAATACGCTCCTGTTTGTTTTTATCTATCTCAAACTTTAACGTTTGAGGTGCACGAGCACATAGATCCGATGATAACTTTAGGAATTGTCTAGCCTACTTTTCACCCGATTGTGGTGCCTTTAAAGTATACGATCAGCCTTTTCTACAGCTCGTCCGGTGAGTGGAGATCAATTTTGGCCTGGGGCCCTTATACTGTTGGTGAGGTCAGTCTCTTCGCTAGGAGTCAGCCGTGCGGCATTCGGACTTGTGATAAATACCTTTCATTTTTGAATGATCTTTTTTGTTCTAGTGAGAACTCCAAATATCATCGCTGTATTTCTGACTTGGTAGATAGTGACAGCCTCAGTGACAAACCTCATTCGTGCCTTATTTTCGATTAGATTGGTTGATCAGGTCTGTATGATATTAATCATAACGATGGATCTATAGTGGTAGTAGTGAGTTCATCTACGTTTTGGATAATGCCATGGAAGACCAAAAATATATATATATATAAAAAAAGGTAGTGCTAGAAGCAGTTGCAGAGTCATAGTATCATAAAAATTAAAGAAAGCTAAACAAAAGTAATATTATTAGTGGCGGCTTCATAACGAGTCATAGCCGTGAAATCCGCACTTCTCATACCCCTTTCAATAGTGGTATCTGAACTCAGGGTTCTCACGATCCGTAAGATCTCGCGGGTCAACGTCTTCAGGGAGCTTCTCATCTTTCTTGTCCTTGATGTGATTCAGAACAATATAGTTTATGAGAAGAACGATGATGACACCGAATGAGACTGCAGAAAGCGTTGCCAGAGCGCGTCGTCCAGATGGTGTGTTGAAATTCTTTTTCGTGAATGTTTGAGGACCTGCAATATTGCCAACTGAAAACCCAACCAGCTGAACGCTGTTTACAACAATCTTCTTAGTTACCCCTGCACAATTGGACGCAATAAGTGAGATTATTCCACCATGGGCGACTTCAACTGACGTGTTGTACATATACGTTCCAGCTAGGCGGGTGTTTGGATGTTTCCCCCATACAAGCATACAAGCCGATGCAACGTGAAGGGCGCTGAACGGGAGAATGTAGGCAAAGCGGTACTTACGGAGCAATCCCATAAGATACACAAACGCTATGATCGAGCAAACGCCCAACTTAATACCACCAGGGATCATACCGTAGAGAAGCGATCGCTTGTTGCTCTGGAAGTCTGTGAGCTTATGGTCTTCATCAATGATGAACTGTTTCAAAATGAGGTTGATGTAAGTGTTGATTGCACCTCCGTTCATACTGTTGCAAATAATAGCGAAGAAGAGGCAAGCCGTTTGGATTATGTCGGTTGTGAACGCCTCAACGATTTGCCTCCACTCGACCTTCCGCCGCTTGAACCTATGGTTGTCTTCGTTGAAATGCACGCGGCGCATGGCGGCCTTCTCTCTCTTGGATAAGAATCGTGCTTCCTGAGGGCTGTTTGGGACAAGGAATACAAACACGAGCCCAATAACAACTGTCATAAGCCCGAGGATGATGAACAAGATACGCCAACCCTTGATTGAATAGTCACCACGCATCTGGCGAGTGTATAATCCATAGCCCACTGAGTTCAAAAAGATTGCAGCAAATCCGTTCCAGGCAAACCACGTCTCCACCCATCCAAAGTGTTCATCAGGGTGGGTCCACTGAGCTGTCATGACGGTAATCGTAGGTTCGCACATGCTCTCCAGCAGGCCTAGGAGAGTGCGGATGGCAATGAAGCCAGCGTAGTTCTGGACGCCTCCTGAGCAGGCAGTAATTATTCCCCACGCTGTAAGGATGTAACCATTCCAGTGGGGCCCCAGTTTCTCAAGGAAGGGCAAGGCCAAAAAGATGCACCCCACAAGGTAGGCGATGAAGTACGAAGAGTTCACCCATGAGAACATGTTTCCTTTCATGTGCAAGTCCTTACGGAGCCCCATAACTGATCCAGCCGCGACGCATGCCTTATCCATGTACTGCACAGCGTATGCGATGCCCATGATCATGTAGAAGGCACCACACTTGAACTTAAGCCATCGCCATTCTCTGGGTGACAATTCATCAACCCCATCATCCTCTGTGGTACCATCAGAATCCGAGTCTATCGAATGGGAGTTCTTTTCTACCTGAGGGTCCTTCTCCACGTCGTGATGAACGGTGGTGTCCTTCGTAAGAGGTGAAGGTGTCGGTGAAAGATCAGGCTTTTTCAGTTTCAGGTTGAGCATTTTCTGACGTGAAAACTTAGTTCTGGCGTCCCTTTTTATATTGTAGAGGGTTTACGTGTACAGCCAAGTCATTTATGTAGCTGCACTCTAGGGTCAGCAAGCACGTTCATCAAGGTCCTGAACCCTTGTATGCATATAACTATGCAGTACAATACAGATTTAGCCTGCTTATGGTGCCGCTCGTTTGGTATGCTTTAACGACAGAATTTTACACTAGCTGTATCTCCTCCTTCCCGCAGTGTTCCCCTTTTCTAAGATCAGTGCGGAGGCTGTGCGTCGAGATGCTCTGTTTGTAGGATTTGGTTATATGGAATGACTCTGGCTGTGTGCAATGCGAATGCGAATCACATTGGACTTGTAATATGATGACAGTGTTTTGTTGAAATCATCAAAGGCACCCTTTTCGCAGTGCCTCGTTTTAACCTAACCTTTACACATGTATCCGGTCCACCGATGTACGGATGCATTTTACCCCGTGTCGGATTAAGTTAGGTTTTGTGGAAAGACGTTATTGGCAGAACCGTACGAAGCCCATATTAACGCTGTAACTTTGATGTCTGAAAATACAGAGCGGTGTCTTTTACAGAGTGCTGTATTGATTGTTTTTAAGTTATTAACAAAGAGCTGGTATTAAAATAAAAGCCACTTTGTCCGGGGTGTACACATGCCCTGAAATCCTAGGGTTGTCAGCCCATGTGCAATATCATGTGATCCATAGCGCCGTTTTCTAAATCAAGTTGAGGAATAAGCTTCCGCACATACGGTGCAGCGCCGTTGGGTTCGAGAGTCTTTGCTTCATGTTTGGTAACTAGTATGTGAGTACAGTTCGCCTCTAGGCTCATCGACGGTCATGTTTGATGTTACTGTGGTCTCATCTGAGGCCTATGGCGATGCGGTAGATTGATCAATGTTGTACGGCAACGGTAAGGGTTATGCAGATTCAACTATCTGGAGTTAGATCGAACATCAAGATAACAACACCAGGCTCATTTCCTATGAAGACTAGCGCCAAAGTGACCGTGTTTCCGATCCTGTGCGTCAGTTTAGACTCTGAATACTGTTAACTGGTTTTCTTGGCATATCGGGGTGGTTTCATGTAGGGATCCATCGGAGAAAGTGCCGCTACTAGAATATATGCAAGGCACAGTGGGCAGCCAGAGATGGTGTACATCAGCATGCAGCACTGATAGGTCGCGAGAGGTTGCGTGATGCGCAAAGACTAGATGTCTGGTTAAGACGTCGGTGGTAGCGCGGTTCAACATAAACTTGTTAAGTACTAGACATAAAAGTATTGTAGACGGCATTATTTTTGAAAAAAAGGGGGCCTTTAGTGGTGTATAATGCATTTTTGGCGTCTGATGAAACTGGGGCGATGATCGGGCGAGATAAAGGTTCGGCTCGTGTTAGTCGGGTGTGATGCAGCGATGACGCGGCACGCCGCCGTTTATGTGTTTTTCTTCTCTATTCTTCTCTAATCCGCTCTGGTCCGGTGGCTGTAATGGATGGCATTACCCATATCCGCACGGTCTTTGCGGCCTCTTGGAACGGGCGTGCAGTGTATCAGTTGGGATCGCTAGAGATCTGAGGCAGGGAAGTCTCTTTTCTAGCGCTGGGCATCCCACGGCCTCCCACAATCTAGTATTTACTGTAGTTGATACTTCATGGGGTGCCACGTAGCGACGTAGTGTTTGGACGAATCCTTAGGCCTGTTTCTGCTGTGGTCACCATAGCGTTTAGTTAGGTCAGAGACGAGTAGGTGCTGGCAGAGTGCTGCGGGCCATCACAACGGGGCCATCATCGTTGCGGTTCCGAATTTTGGGCGCTATTTCTGTTTCAGCGCGCAGGCTGCGGCCGTTCTGAACAATCGGCGCCGCAAGGGGGGGGTGGCCCAATACGTACAAAGCATTTTTTACTAAATATGTGTACTTACAGCAAAAGTCAACGTACCAGCATCGATGTTACAAAAGAAAGAGTAGTAGCACACAGCCCCTCGGGGCTCGCACCCACCGCCAACCGAAGCACCACGTAAAGCGCAGCCGGTGGCATAACCCCTGCCCAGCATCGTCCAAGCAGCGCCGGCTTAATGGAGCCCCTCCAAATCACGAACTGGGGGCTGTGGAGCGTATGAAGCCGGCAGTTCCGCAGTACCTGGAGCACACGGCGTTTGGAGCGCGGGCGAAGCAGAAGTACCCCGGCGTGTTTGCGGGCAATGAGGCCGCGGCGGCCAGCATTGCGCGCATGCTGCCCCAGCAGCTGGTGTCGCGGTCTGACAACGGGGAGGGCGGCACGGGCCGGCTGTTAGGCGCGGAAGCAGAGGCTGGAAACTTTGCAAGGAGCCTAATTGCGAACGCCCCGTTTGCGTGCGGCGCGCGCGTGGTGTACTTCGAGGTGGACTGCGAGACAGCCAGCGGGCCGGGCCCGGGCGAGGACGCGGCGGCCGCAGATGGGGAGGTGGGCAGCGAGTTTGCGGTGAACATCGGGATTGAGAAGCGGTACATCGGGAGAGGCCCGCTGCGTACAGAGTTCCGGGGCGGGGGCGGGTCGATGGCGTCGCCGGAGTCGAGCGACGAGCGGTCGGACTTCGAGGAGGGCCCGTCGCTGGAGAGCAGCGTGTGGTCGGAGTGCGAGGACGAGGAGGTGCTGCAGGCGATCGGGGAGAACCGGCTGTTCCACTACAGCGAGCAGGTGGTGCTGTCGACGCTGGACAAGAAGGGCGTGTGGGACTGGGTGTGGAAATTGGGCAGCGGCATGGCCAGTTTCACGCGGGGCGCGCTGAACTACCACGAGCTGCACATGTGCGAGCCGATGGGCGCGCTGCCGCGGCGGCCCGTGCGCGTCGGGTTCATGCTTGACCTGGTCGCCAACAAGGCCGTGCTCACGAAGGAGGGCCGCATGGTTGCCGCGCACCAGCTCGAGACCAAGCGCATGATGAGCGTGCCCAGCGAGCTGGCCGAGCTGTTTGTGCTTGTGCCGACGCTGACCATCCGGAACGCACGCGTGCGGTCCGTCTTTGGCGACGGGAACCTGCCGAACGACGGGTTCAAGTTCGACGTCGCCGCGTACATGCAGGCGCAGGCGCAGGCGCAGGCCGGGCTGCCGCTGCCGCCGCCGCCGGCGCCGGCGGCCGTGCACGCCGGGACGGAGCAGCTCATGAAGATGGTGCTGGACTACTTCATGTTCTACGGCTACGAGAAGACTGTGCGCGCATGGCTCGCGCAGCGGCCGCTGGACGAGCACGACGTTGCCGCGGCGCAGGCCGTGCGCGATGGGTGGTCGCGCAACTCGGGGCTTGCGCTGCGCAAGGAGATCCGCCAGCAGATCACCGCGGGCAACATTGCCCGCGTGTACGAGCTGCTGCTCCAGGCCGGCGTGAAGGAGCCCAGCACCGACCTGCGGTTCAAGCTGGACTGCTACGCGTTTGCACAGCTGGTGCGGCGGTCGGCGCCGGCAGACATAGACGAGGTGCTGGCCCGGGGCCGTGTGCTGTTCCGCGAGTACAAGGCCGACTCGGACGCGGCCGTCAAGGCGAAGCTCGAGCGGGTCTCGGGGCTGCTGGTGGCGGACGACCCGAGCGGCGAGGCGTACGAGGCACTGTACGGCCGCGAGGCCGTCCGCGAGCTCACGGCAGCGACGCTGAGCGCCGTGGCCGAGGCCGAGGGCAGCCCGGCGTCGCCAGCGCTGCTGAATCTGCTGGCAGACACGCAGCTACGGCTGAACGTGCTGGCCCGCCACGGTAACGGGACGGCGTCCATGCTGGCCAGTCAATTGGCCGAGCAAATCGAGTAGGCGGGTCGGCATTGCATACTTTTTCCCTTTTTATTCTTTTTCCGTAGTGCATAGTTTAATTGACTTTATCTGACTATGGACCAGAGCTACATGGCGCAGATTAGCACTTTTCACCACCACTTATCATTCCCACACCAATGGAAGGCGCGGGCGTGCCGCGAGCTTGCAGCGGAAGGGTCGCGCGGTGCATAGCGCAACGTGCTCTATGAGGTCACAGTCTATGCACGACCACCGATTGGCCAGAGAGGGAGGGAAGGGAGCGGCAACCCTGAGCCGGGGTTCGCCAGTGGGTCGCGCGTGGTGCTGCCGAGCATGCCACAGGGCCCACGCAGAACCCCCGGCAGGGTATTATATTCCAAGTATATAAAATATCTAATTACCGGTCGCGAGTGGAAGCCGCCCAGCCCAGCAGCCATGGCGCGCGGCGCGCTGCTGACCAGTTGGGAGGGAGAAGAGGATTTTTGCGGGTTTGGCGCGCGGTGCGTGGGTGGGTTGTGCCTGGCCCAGGGTATGCACGTGACCGCTCCCTATCCCCGAGGACGGCCAATCAGAACAGCATTGAAAAACATCGCGATCGCTGTTCGTAAGCGGGCAGGAAACTTGACCTCTCCCCAGCCACAAATGATCCAGCTGCTAGCCTCACGGCCCGTGCTCGCTGCGTCGTCGTTGACTGCGGGCCTTTCGGCGTACTATGCCCACCTGTACTGGAACCCGACACACGCCATGACGGCTGCCGAGCACGGCCTGCACTCGCCAGACTACCCGTGGCCGCAGGCGGGTCTCACGCAGACGTTCGACCACCAGTCGATCCGCCGCGGGTACCAGGTGTACCGCGAGGTTTGCTCGACCTGCCACTCGCTGAACTTCGTGACGTGGCGACAGCTGGTGGGCGTGAGCCACACCGCGTCGGAGGTGCGCGAGATGGCGGCCGAATTTGAGTACGAAGACGAGCCTGATGACGAGGGCAACCCGCGCACGCGCCCGGGCAAGCTTGCCGACAAGATGCCTGCGCCGTACCCGAACGAGCAGGCGGCGCGCGCCGCGAACCAGGGCTCGCTCCCCCCGGATCTGAGTCTTATGACGAAGGCGCGACACAACGGCGTGAACTACGTGTTCTCGCTCATCACGGGCTACCCCGATGAGCCCCCCGCCGGCGCGTCGATTGCGCCCGGCCTGAACTACAACCCATACTTCCCTGGCGGCGGCATTGGCATGGCCCGCGTGCTGTTCGACGAGCTGGTCGAGTACGAGGATGGCACGCCTGCCTCCACGTCCCAGATGGCGAAGGACGTCGTCACGTTCCTGAACTGGTCGGCCAACCCCGAGCACGATGACCGCAAGCGTCTTGGCCTGAAGGCCCTCATCATCATCTCGACCCTGTTCACGCTGTCCATTGGCGTCAAGCGCTACAAGTGGGCGAATATCTGGTCCCGCAAGACGGTATGGAAGGGTCCGGGCACCCCCAAATAAACACAGGGGAAAACGGGAGGAATTAAAAGTAAAAAGAAGGCTGTTACGCAACCGCCAACCCTGAGGTCACAACCGTCACCACCACCATCACCACCTGTGCGCAACAAATAACCCGGGGTGAATGACCAAAAACAGTCTTTTTGGGTTTTTTCTTCTTATTCTCGTCTGCGGAAAAGGTGTGCACGACATGCTTGATAGTATAGAGGCGCTGCTCAGGCAAACCTAGCTTAAAATTAAGTTTACTACTTCAATAATTACACTCACCGGAAAAGGCATATATTTACTAGCTGAGCAAGCGCGGAAGTAGGTGGGCGTGTGTGCGGCCCTTCCTCGAGCAGTCGGTGCACTTCCAGTGTAAATTAGCGGGTTCTATGTAAGATAGGCTCGATCACGCTCACCGAAAAAGCCATGTGTTCGCTAGTCAGGCAGGCTCGGAGGCAGTGTGCGCGCGGCCTTCCTGGAGCAGTCGGCAGTGGACTCGCAGTGTAAATTGATGGGTTCTATGTAAGGGAGGCTCGGTTCCAGCAGAGCCGTTGCAGAGGTTACCGTCCGTTGCGCACACGTCCATTGAGCACAAATCCGTTGGGCACACGTTCATTGAGCACGAGTCCCTTGAGCACACATCCATCGAGCACAATGTCGGGATGTGCTGTCGTGCTTGCGGGCCAGGCAACAGGCATCATGTTAGACCAGGAATGCCCGTCTTGTGCTCGACCGTCGGCACGCGCAGGCTTGCCAGCGCGCTCTCGCCACCGCCAAACTCGCCGTCGGGCGAGTAGAACCGGGGATCAAGCGCCTCTGCCTCGGTGTCTCCAGGGCGCGCCCGCGTCCAGAACCGCACAGATTTGTCGTTCGAGCCCGACGCAAGCATGTGGCCCACCGGGTGGTACGCAAGATCCCAAACGGGCCACGGGTGCGCCTTGGGGATCGTCCACACGGGCAACACATGCTTCGGGTCCTTTGCGGGCCGGTCGAGCAGGAAGTGGTGGATGCTGCCGTCGAGCGTGCTTGTCGTCAGCAGCTGCGAGTGCACAGGATGCCAGTCCAGGCACGAGACGTCGGCCGGGTGCCCGCGCAGCACAAGGGCCGCGTCAGGGTGGTCCGACGCGCCCATGGTGCGCAGATCGAAGATGTGCGCCGTGTGGTCGCGCGACGCGGCCGCGAGCAGGCGCTGCGCGCCGCCCGGCTGAAACTTCGTGCGCATGACCGTGTTCTTGAACTCGTGCACGGTCACCAGCGGGCGCGCCTGCCGCGGGTCCCAGAACCGCACCGTGTTGTCCTTGGACCCGGACACAACAAGACCGAGCTGCGGGTGCCAGTCGACACACTTCACATCCCAGCCGTGGCCCTGCTTGCCCTTGAACGCTGTCTCCTCGGCCATCTGCGCGAACGACCAGATCTTGACGCTGCCATCGTCGCTGGCCGTGGCAAACTTCGCGTCCGTGGGCGACCATGCCACGCCGCGCACTACCTCGTCGTGTGCGCGGTGCATCTTCACGTTGTTGAAGTTTGGCTGCCACACCTTCAGCTCCCCGTCCTGGTCGCCCGAAATGAGCCACTCCCCGGAGTGCGAGTAGGCCACGCACCGCACCGCGTTCTCGTGCGCCTGCATCACCATCTCGAACCCGAAGTTCATGCCGTGCCACAGCGTGAACTCCCCGTTCATCGCCCCTGCCAGCAGGCGGCGGCCCTCGGGGGTCCACGTCAACGCAAACACAGGCTGCTTGCTCTTGTTCACGGACGCATGGGCGAACTTCGTCACCAGCGACGTGGCCGGCCGCAGACACGGCGGCGGCAGCATCTCCGTGGCAAACTCGGGCCGTGGACGCAAGCTGCGACCATTGGCCGGCGCTGCCCGCGCCGCCTCCATGCTGAGCCGCGCAAACTCGCTGCCATGGTCCACCACCTGCCGCGATGGCTCCATGATTAAGAGACCGCGCGCCTTACCAGAATAGTAATCGAGCCTTAACGCTGGTGGTGTTCGCGCGGAGTCGGTAGAGGAGGGCAGGGAGTGGATGCGCAAGAAAAAAAATGCAGCTAGAATCCTATTAAATGCTACAAAATGTTGTCAGGCCTCTCTAGCTCTTGCATCGAGTCTGCGAGGCGTGCGGCAAGTATTTGCAGCCGGGCCATCTCTAGTCTACGTTCGGCACCAATACTGCAAGTCACCCATCAGTGGTTGAATTCCGTCTGTCCTAGCAGAGCGCAATCAATTAGTCCGTGGTCTCATTGCTTATTGAGCTCATGGACCGTGCCGGTTCTGTCCAATGGTGGAGACTCATAAGTCTAATACCCCTTGCACAATGAGGCACTGGTTTTCGCCAGCTCTAAAATAGTTCGTCACCTTACTGTTTTTCTGCGCCTGAACGCGTCAGGGTTGTTCGGATCGTTTCGTTGTACATAGTACTTTTTTTCTGTCTATACTAAAACCACTTGTTGCTTTATCGCGGGACCAAGACAGCAAGTCCAACAGCTATTGGCATTGTGATCCACATCAGAGTCGCACAGTCTTGTCAGTGGCAACACCAAACATCAGCACAAACAATCAGGGTGCAGGTTCACTGGCGACGTGCTGCTGTTGGTTGCATGGTTGACTAGGATAGAGATTTATTCAGATTGTGAGTAAAGCGAGGCAGTGTATGGACACCATGCGCGTGCTGGTAGTTCTGCAGTCGGCGGCGCTACAATTATCTGCTGGCCTTAACAGGGTAGTCAAGTGGGACTCGCACCCGCTTAGCCAGGATCGAACGATATTCGACTAGAAGATCTAGTCTGCGTATTGTGCCCTCAAAATGGCCACCTAAATAACCACCTAACTGCTGAATCAACAGAATTAAAAATAACTTCAGCAAACTTGTAGAGACTACAAACATCGTCTTGGCGTACCAACGGAACAAGGATGCTGATGACGATGTTGATAATGGTGACGATAGTGATTACGCTGTCAGCTAGGCTGGGCAATGATACGATATGCACAATATCGCCGGATCTTCTTCAACTAAGTCTTGTCTAAAACTACGCGCTAAGAACTTCGCGGGAAATACCACACGGGGAGAAGGCCAACTATTGTTTTACAAAAACCCCACAGCGAAGCCATGGCGCGCCTGCAACCCGGTCCGTGGAGCGCTCGCCTGTATGCTATTTTAGAACAGAGAGTGATGTGCCTGATCATAGGGCCGCTGATAACGAAAATACATCGCTACCCGCACAACCCTAGAAAATGACGCGCAGCCGAAACAAGTAGGTGGTGGCTCACACGTACCTTCATCCGGCGGGTTCACCACATAAGGAAAAGGCCCGGGTTACAGGTCCGGCTTTGTGAGTGCAGATGCTATTACGGGACTCGGCGCCGCCCCCATCCTTGTACACTAGCTAGAGGCACTTAGCCGGTTCATACGATCAGAGTCGCACCCTTTGCCCTTCCCCCTCTCCCCAGCTCACTGGCGCACTGACCCTGCAGGGCGAGTGGGAAAAAATAGACCGCGCGGCGGTGCCAGCCGTATGAAAGAATTTGAGCTAGTCTAAGCAACCGATACCGGCTATGTATGTACTGGTCTATGTAAGAGAGGTTTCTGAAACAGTGGCAACCAGGCATTGCCGTCGGGCACCGATGACGATACGCGTCGCGGGACGCCTCTCCCGCGTAAATCCATTCTTGCATGGTTCGGCTGCATATAAGCAGGTCTGTGACTGAACGAACCGCGCCGCGCGCCGAAGCGGCAGGAGGAACGCCGCCCTATCCCTGCCTATTATGGGTACGGGTATCGCTGCAAACCCCTTCTTGACCATATTTGGCCCGCTAGACTCACGCGGGGGGTTTCTTTCCATCTCATCACACAATGGCCGGGATGTTGCGGCCGCCGCGGAAGTTTTTCGGCGTGCTACTGCTGCTAGTGATCTTGGGCAACGTATGGTACCTGGCGCGCAAGCACGCGCCCAAGGACTTGAGCCCTCTCAACCTGTCCGGGTCGTCCGGCAGTGGCAGTGACGCGTTGGGCTCGCACGGAGCGGCACCCAACGAGGAGCTCGACAGGCCCGCTGCAGGTGCAGCCCCGCTAGGAGTGCCACCCTACGGCACGAAGTCGTACACTACAAAGCCTGCGCTGCAGACGTCGCCGGCCAAGGCCCACGCAGGCGAGAAGGACGGCAACAGGGATGGCAGCGGCCGGGGCAGCGGCTCGAAGGGCGGCAAGGAGAGCTCTGGGTCGGCAGAGACGTTCGATGCATACGACTCCGGCATGGAGGAGATCCGGCGCATGATCGACCAGATTGCAGAGTATAAGCCCGGGATTGCCCCGCTGAAGAACTACAACCGCGACATTAAGGGCGACACGGGCCTGATGGACAGCGGCGACCTGCCGCCGACGTCGACGGTGCTGAGCATGTACCTGCAGGTGAGCGACGAAGAGGTGTCGAAGCTGAGGTACAGCCACGAGAAGGTAATGGGTCTGCTGCCTAGTCAGGTCGTGCCGAAGGCGTTTGGCGGCCGCGGCGTCGTCATGACCGGCGGCGGTAAGTACTTCCCGATGGTGCTCACAGCGATCAAGTGGCTGAGGGAGGTTAACAAGGATCTTCCCATCGAGGTGTTCATGGCCGACGACGGCGAGTACGAGCCGAAGTTCTGCGACGACCTGTTTCCGAAGCTGGGGGCCTCGTGCCGCGTCATCGAGCGCATCTACGGCAAGCGCCTGTCGGCGAAGCTGAACTCGCAGTACGCATTCAAACCGCTGGCCATTCTCGCGTCGCGGTTCGACGACATCTACTTCATGGACGCTGACTCGCTGCCTCTCTACGACTTCGACTTCATTTTCGACTCGCAGATCTACAAGGACACGGGCATGATTCTGAACGGCGACTACTGGCCGCGCTACATCAGCCCGCGGTTCTACGAGATTGTTGGCATCCAGCTCGAGGGCCGTGCCCGCGGCGACTCCAGCAGCGACGCTCTGCTGCAGGCCGACCGCAAGAACGCGGTACCCGGGAAGAGCACGGAGTCGGGCCAGGTGTTTGTGAGGAAGTCGCGCCACATCAAGTCGCTGCTCTTGGCCATGTACTATAACCTGTTTGGTCCCGACGTCTACTTCCCGCTGCTCATGCAAAATGGGCATGGAGAGGGTGACAAGGACACCTATGCCGCCGCTGCCAGCATTGTCGGCGAGCAGTTCTATCAGACGCAGCGGCGGCCCGTGACCTTGGGCTTCCACCTAAAGGATGAGTTCAAGGGCTATGCCATGGTGCAGCCCGACCCGTTGACGGATTACGCGCGGCTTGTCCAGAACAGCGACACGCCTGAGAAGTTCTTTGCGCTGCATGCAAACTCCATCAAGGCGAACCCCAAGTACATGCTCAGGGAGCACCAGGAAATAAACCGTGGCCACCCACCGCTGAAGCGCGTTCGCTACTTCGGGAACCTGGACAACGTCGAGCGCGAGATCAACTCCCGCGAGGACATCGAACTGCGCATGTTCGAAACAATGACCTCCGTGGCCTGTGAGTGGGCGCTGCGCGACGGGTATTTGCCGAAGGATTGGGAAGGCGAGGACATGGCCCGCATGTGCCGAATCATGAAGCAGCATGTCAAGTGGCTTGCAGCACATCCGGACTTCTCTGAGACCGATGGCGCGTTTGAAATCGACGAGGACCCGGGCCACTGAGTTGCAGGAGCAGCCTTGTTTTCCCCACATTCCAAACAAACAGCACAACCCATACAAACCACATAAACCACCACGACCGCATGCGCCAGCCGCGCGAACCACGCCAGCAGCGCAACCGCAGTCATCAAACCCATATCATCGGCTCCTCGGAGGGGACTTACAATAATTATAAAACAGGCCAGTCCTGCACTCTTCATCCCCCTCGTTCCTTTCCTGGGAGCGTTGTTACATAGCTATGCAGAAGGCGAACCAATTTTTTTGTATTTAGATGGTGCTAGTTGCGCCGCGAAGAAGCCCAAGGCGCCGTATCCTGCGTGCGCGGATCCCACACACCCTTCTCCGACACGATGGCCGTTACAAGCTCGTGAGGCGTCACGTCGAAGGCCGGGTTCCACACTTCAATGCCCGGGGCCGCGATGGGCTGCCCGTTGATGTGGGTCAGCTCGACGGCCGGGCGCTCCTCCACCACAATTCCGGTCCCCGTCTCGGTGTCGTAGTCGATCGATGTGGTTGGCGCGGCAACCACAAACTGGACGCCGTGGTGCTTGGCCAGGACCGCCAACTGGTAGGTGCCGATCTTGTTTGCCGTGTCGCCGTTCGCGGCCACGCGGTCCGCGCCGACAACTGCGAGCTTGATACTGCTGTCCTGGCGCATGAGCGCCGCCGCCATGGAGTCCGTCACGAGCGTCGCCGGAATGCCGTCGTGCACAAGCTCGTACGCCGTCAGCCGCGCCCCCTGGTTGTAGGGTCGCGTCTCCAGCGCGTACACGCGCTCAAGCATGCCAGCCTCGTGCAGCGACCGCACAATGCCCAACGCGGTGCCGAAGCCGGCCGTGGCAAGGCTGCCCGTGTTGCAAATGGTGATGACGCTGATCTTGTTGCTCGCGCTCTGCCGCACAAGCCCGAGCCCGTGCTGGCCAATCGCGCGGTTGTCGGCAATGTCGTCGCGCAGCATCTGCTCGGCCAGGTCGAGTAGCCGCGCGCTGATCGCAGAGTCGGGCGTGCCGGCAAGCTCCTGCTCGATGGCCGCGGCTGCCTTGCCTAGGTTCACGGCGGTAGGGCGCGCGCCCACCACGTAGCGCAGCTGCTCGCGCGCGTATGCGCCGACGTTGTCCCCGCTGTAGCGCGCAACATCGACCGCCACACCGAGCATGCCAACAATGGCGATGGCCGGCGCGCCGCGCACAACCATGCGGTGAATGACGTCGAACGCCTGCTTCGCTGTCTCCACCCTCACATACGCGGTTGTGTGCGGCAGTTTAAGCTGGTCGAGCACCTCGACGCTGAGCGACGGCCGGTCGAACCTGATCGCCTGCAGAGACATATTATGAGCTCTAGCCAAAGGTGTGCTTGCAAACGGGCGATTACCGCAACCCAGTTCGCTCGAACAAAGATGCGCGATTCACAAGCGAGTCTCGGATAGCGCAGTGTAAGATTAGTTATAATACGGGTGTGGTGCGACGGCACGAGGCTGGGTGATGATGATGCATCCCCGATGCGGCATGAATGCTGCCTGATGCGCAAGTAGATCGAGAACGAAATCGGTGTGCCGAAGGACAGGCGGAAACGACCGCTCGAATCGAATGCCCTGTCGGCTAGAGTTTCGACTGGTCGAGGTGATGGGTTCCGATCTATGTCTTCATATATTTGCGAGACTTAGCTCGACTAAACACCGGAAAAGTACCGCTAGCTACCATGTTTTCATCGGTGAATACTCAAACATGATTCCAGACATAGCGTGCTTTATGGTCGGTAATGGTCGTTAATGCCACTGCGAGCCACTTGGACATGTTAACTATGATTCAAATCTCCATCGCAGACCGGAAGGTTCAAAGGCATAATCCTGGAAACTACTACTGGATACAAAGACTATAAAGTCCACATTAGATACTTTGATTTAGGAATTAGTTTAGGCGGCCACCTCCTTGTCGATGGCGTGCGTGTCGGGCTCCTTGGCCGGGTCCCACTCCTGGCCCTCCTCGTCCAGGTAGCCGGCGTCGCTACGGCGGATCGACAGCGACGGCTTGACCGTAGCCTGGTCGATCGTCCAGTCGCGCAGAGCAACCTCGCAGTCGTGGATGATCTGCTCCGACGCCTCGTAGCCGTCGTAGCTGGGGCGGACCTCACCGGGCGTGACCGGCGTGTCGTCAAGCAGCTCGAGCAGCGCCTTGCCGTAGCCGGCAATGAGGGCAATCTTCTCGCAGTGCTCACGCATGCTGTCGAACTGGTAGTTGAACGCAGCCTTCAGCTTCTCGCGCGTGATGTTCGAGAGCTGGGCCTCGGCCACAAGCGACTCGGCCTCGGCACGCACAAGCTCCTGCTCAAGCACAACAATTTTCTGCGAGTGGGGCTCCTTGTACTTAAGGTGGGCGATCTGGTCGGTGATCTTCTGCTTACGGTCCCGGCTCGGCTGCACAGAGGCCTCAATGTTACGAATGCTCTTCAGGGTCACACGGTACATGTCGTACTTGTCGATGTACGCGTCCTCCAGGTAGCCGATCTCGTGGATCAGCACACCCAGCTTATCAGTAACGTCACTAACATCATCATCCTCAGAGCCCTCGCCCCAGAAGGACAGCTGCTTGGCAACCTCCTTACGCTCGTTGCCAACAAGCTCGATGGAACGCATAACGTTCTTCTCCATCTTCACCAGAACGGCAAGACGGCGGGCAAGCTCGGGGCCGAACGAGCCAGCCGTGTTGCGGCGGATCGAGTGCGACAGCGAGCCCTTACCGAAGAAGCGGTTATACTTCGTCGACGACGGCGGAGGTGGCGGGGTCTGCAGGTCCTGCGCGGTAGGAGCGCGAGCAGCTCTCAGCGAATACGTGCGATGCATGGTCTAAAGCAAAACAACAGAGAAGCTGGGTGTGGCGAGGGGAAGTGGATGCTTAAATGGTTATAACGTGAAGGACCACTGCTGACTTAATCGTATGCAGCCCACTGCCAGTGCTTGCTGCCGCGCGCAGCGTCGCTCAAAAGGGAATGCTCTAATCAAAGATGTGAATTACCCCTGCCCAGTTGCATAATATCATGCAGGAATGGAGACCTAAGGTTTGGTGACTGGATGATCCTGCTGCCATTCATCACCCAGAACCGCCGCCTACTGCGACGAAAAACTCGGGGGCGTTTCCCATAAGTAGGGCGCAACGATTCGCTGGTTCGCGGCTCAAAGCAACTGTATGAGGGATTAGCCCTCCTTGTTGCGCCCCCCGGGCGCAACAGCCACGGCTGGTCAGAGGTGGCTGTTGGATGCATCTTCCATGATATCGCGCATGGCAAGCTTGGCAGTATGACCTTACCCTATAGCGTCAGACCACGGCTACTCATCTTGACCCTATTAAGATGGGCAATCCGACTTCGAACCGCGCGTGCGGGCGCGCGCGTGCCATGCTGCTGCCACCACACATGTGAACCGCTTCTATTTTCTGCGATGAACCCTTCGTCCATGAAAATAGCCAAAGGGGGCTCCCAAGATGTGTGGGGACGGCCCGCATTGCGGATCCCGGGCCGTGGGATGCGCAGCACTAAACTATCTGCAACCTGTGATAACTACCTCATGTGAAGAAGAATGGACGCGACTAGCGCTAGTATACAGGACGCACCGAGCACGAGGGTGAGACTGAAAAGCGGGGCTGAGGAATACATAAACACTATTAGACGATCGGCACAGCTTGTAGCGGATGCGGTGCCCGCAGCAAAAGTAGCCATCATTTCGGTATTGCTCCGGGGCATCTCCATTTGGCCGAACCGCTGTGCAATTTGCCAGCAATCCTCCAATGCGGCACTGCAGCAATTGCGTAGCCGCAACTCATGGTCTATACCACGCAATTGTGCCGATGTGATGGGGAAATCCCTGCATCCATAATCCATCACCATCTTAGTCATGCATAAATCTTCCCAATGCGGAACATGATCATGCGATAAACAGAGGCGGGGTACTCGGGAGTGCGCAGCATGCTTGGAGTGCTGGGAAAGCTCACCCGATAAGTCCATTCAGGAAAGTCGCTTCCTCGGTGGGTACGACTGTAATGTCCGTTTTAATGGGTTTGCCCCGAGCATCCGGTTTCTGCAATGTAATAGAGTCGTGATAGCTGGATGCGCTTTGCCGAGTCTGCACGCAAATGTAATATTAACCCTTGCCCTAATTGGATGGTATGCATACATCATGCACTGTTTGTGCGTCTTAATCAAAACAAAATGTCTTGTCCCCATACCGATCGTCATTATCAGCAGTACCGTGATGTGGTAACCTGTCCGCTTCGAGGTCCGTTGAGGTACAGGCTACATAGACATGCATGACTCAAATACGGATTAAGGCAGCTCGCCCCAGTTCCTCGATTTACGTTCTGTAGTTAGTTAACCAACGGTAAAATATCTCCTTGTCTGTCTTGCATTCACTTGAGTGATCTAATACCTCGGTTCTGCGCTGAGTTCAAATTTTTTCGCTCATCCTTACCCCTTGCTAAGACGGACGGCGGACGCGTCGCAGCCGCGCTCTTCCCGTGCAAGCGTATCGTGCGGGCGGTCAGCCGCATGTGACAGGCGGCCCACTTGCTGGTGGTCAGCCAGGTCTAAGCTTAAGCGATGCAGGCGAACCATGCGCGGGGACCTTATTTGGGCTGGTTCAGTACTGAAACTTGCGCCATTTGACTAATTGGCCACCTTTCTTCACACCAAGTGGTTGATGGCCTCAATTTATCTAATTAGTGCACATTCTACGGCCAGGTATGTAATATTTAGCTCAGTAGCAAAGCTTGTCTCCCATAAATTTACACTGGCCCTGCAGCTTCACCCCCTGGGCGGCTTTAAATGTCAGGCAGGAGCAAGGCGTCGTCGACTAAGCCTGCGACATGCATGATGAATGTGCAGAAAAGGATTCAGCAGCCCCACATTTTATCAGACATGTACCTTTGGCCATGCACGCGGTGGCGATGTGAGATTCATTCTGGTGTACGGTGGCCGTCGTATTTTCTATCAACTCTAAAGACGATTTTAGTGTTAGTTGTCCGACGTTCACAGTTGGCACTGCTGCTGTGGTATCATGTTCAAAACCAAAATAAAATGAAATAAAATTAGAAGTCAGAAATCTGTTTTTCGTTAGGTATTTCTACTTTATGACTGTCTCGACGTAATACATGGACGAGGTTCAAGCCTACACTTCTTCACTGCTTCTATGCATATACAATGATGATCATGGGCTGCGCGCATCCAGTAATACTACATTAGAGCAAAAGTCAGGCTTAGCCGTAATCGGGGCCACTTCACCGACACCGGTCATAACATCATCATATGCGCCGGTAGCGCCGTCGAGCTGGGCCTGAACTACAACGGTTAGAAATTGAGGTTGAATTGTTAATTGTTTCTGCTGAAACCTCGAAGAAATTTTTAGTTTGTCCAACCGTATCTTTTACTATCTCAATTCTTCTTACATATCGTCCATATCATTCTGGTCTTCTTAACTGATTTCGTACGATGTCCGAAAGCCGTTTATTCATAGCGCGGTGTAGTGTGCAGCGGCGAGTGCGCGCCCGTTAGCGCCCTGGGTCCGAGGCCAATTAAAGTGCCAATAAAGCTGCTTACCGGTGTCGGCACCCATGTGACTGACTATTGTTATGACACATTGGTTTGTGGTGTGAATCTAAGTTGGGCTGGAAAATTTCGGACGGTTTAGAAACATGTTGAGAACCGCTGCGCGCCGCAATGCCGCGTCGAAATTTGGCGTTCGCATGTACTCGAGTGACGAGTTGAACCGCCATTCCAAAATCATCACGCAGCCAAAGTCGCAGGGCGCGTCGCAAGCCATGCTCTACGGGACAGGCTTCAAAGACGATGACTTCAATAAGGCACAGGTCGGTGTATCAAGTGTGTGGTGGACAGGAAATCCTTGCAACACGCACCTGCTCGACCTGAACTTCAAGGTCAGCGAGGGTGTGAACAAGGCTGGGTTGAAGGCCATGCAGTTCAACACGATCGGCGTGAGCGATGGTATCTCGATGGGCACAAAGGGCATGCGCTACTCGCTGCAGTCGAGAGAAATCATTGCCGACTCTATCGAGACGCAGACTCTTGGCGAGCACTACGACGCGAACATCTCGATCCCGGGCTGCGACAAGAACATGCCCGGTGTGCTGATGGGCATGGGCCGCATCAACCGGCCCAGCATCATGGTGTACGGCGGCACGATTATGCCCGGGCACACCACCTGCGGCAGCAACAAGGGCGAAGTTATTGACCTTGTGTCTGCGTTCCAGAGCTACGGCGAGTATGTGGGTGGCTCCATCACCGAGGAGGCCCGCAAGGACAAGGTGCGTCACGCTTGCCCGGGTCCCGGTGCGTGCGGCGGCATGTATACGGCCAACACGATGGCGTCGGCGGCCGAGGTTCTCGGCATGTCGATGCCTGGGTCGTCGAGCGCGCCGGCTGTGTCGGAGGAGAAGGCGAAGGAGTGCCATGACGTCGGACTGGTGATGCGCAACCTGCTGGCAAAGGACATCAAGCCGCGCGATATCATGACGCGCAAGGCATTTGAGAATGCGATAGCGTACATCATTGCCACGGGTGGCTCGACAAATGCTGTGCTCCACCTGCTCGCCATTGCCCACTCAGTGGACGTCGATCTGACGATTGACGACTTCCAGCGCATCTCGGACTCGACACCTCTGCTGTCGGACTTCAAGCCGTCGGGCAAGTACGTCATGGCTGACTTGCAGCAGTACGGCGGCACGCCGGCCGTTATCAAGTTCCTGCTGTCTGAAGGTATTCTTGACGGCTCGACCCTCACAGTAATGGGTAAGAGTCTGAAGGAGACTGTCTCAGATTTGCGCGGCCTTCCGGAGAACCAGCCTATTGTGCACAAGGTGACGAACCCGCTCAAGCCAAATGGCCATCTGCAGATCCTGCGCGGCTCGCTGGCGCCAGAAGGTGCTGTTGGCAAGATCACTGGCAAGGAGGGTCTACGGTTTGAGGGTCTGGCCAAGGTGTATGACGACGAGGACAGCTTCATCACGGCAGTGGAGCAGGGCGACATCAAGCGTGGAGAGAAGACCGTGGTCATCATTCGTTACGAGGGCCCCAAGGGCGGCCCGGGTATGCCCGAAATGCTGAAGCCCAGCTCCATGATCATGGGATACGGCCTTGGCAAGGACGTGGCACTGCTGACCGACGGCCGCTTCTCCGGTGGGTCGCACGGCTTCCTTATTGGCCACATCACACCCGAGGCGGCAGTGGGAGGCCCCATTGCGTTGGTGCAGAACGGCGATCGCATTGTTATCGACTCGGAGAAGAACGCTATTGACATGCTGGTCTCCGAGGAGGAGCTGGAGCAGCGCCGGCGTAAGTGGACGGCGCCTGCGCCGCGCTACACTCGCGGCACTCTGGCCAAGTATTCCAAGCTTGTGACGGATGCGTCGCACGGTTGCGTTACGGATAACTTCGAGCGGAACTGAGGAACTAAAAATTATAGCACTTAAGCGCCTCTATGTGCGCGCATGCCGCCAGGTACCTGCGATCTTGGCGCTTCCATACATCGGCCCAGCAGCATTAAAAGGACAGCTGTGGTGCCGGCGATCTGGTAACATCATTTAATCACTTGCTCTTCTAGGGAGTCTCATATTTTGATGTTTCAGCTCATGCTGATACTATTACTATACTTATTGCAAAACTTCTATCGCTAACTGCTGATATCACTCTTGTACTCACTGCTGATACCACTCTTGTGCTCACTGTGCAACTTCTATCGCTACTGCTGATGCTACGTTTGTAGTTGGTGCACAGGTTCCGTCGCTAAGTGCTGCTGCTACTGTTGCAGTTATTGCACAACTGCCGTCGCAACTGTTGTTACCACTGTTGTACAACTTCCGTCAATAACTATATGAAATCGTACCTAATCCACAGCTTCCATCACTAACCGCGTATACGATTATTGTACATATGAACCTATTACTATCGGTATTGTGCTCAATATTAACTTAGATCTTTCAGCGTTTGCAGAAAAAAGCCTGTGTACAGGCTAGCAGTACATTAGTTATTTTACAACGCCGTTGTATCAATGATAATCTTTGCTGGGGCGCTAATCTTAATACTGTACAGCTGCGCACGCGTATTGCGGGCTGCCATACGCGGTTCCTTGCCTCTAATCAGCCACCGGCTGCACGTGGGCAAAACGCGTCTCACCACACGCGTAAACTCCAACCCCTTCATAGAAGGAGGCGGCTGTTATATAAGGAACCCACGCAACTTAAACTGATTTTTCAGACCGAGATCTCTGCACTGAAAGGTGCGAAGGCTGCTGCTTCCAGCAGCATTAAAAGCAGCGGCCCTTCCTCGGCTCGCAAGCGCTGGAAGCGGCAGCAGTTCCATGTGGGCGCACCAATATGGGCTACTTTCTTCGGTGCATTATCTGTGAGTGGTGATGAAACAGCTGCTCATGGCTCATGGTGTGCCCATGTGCCTGTGTCCGTCCTGCATCCCCGCTTCAATCGCTGGCATCCGTCGCTCGCAGGGCGCTGTTGTTGACAAATCGTTTTCTTGGAACTTCTGAATCGAATCACAGCTTGGCTTAAGGAATTCGTGAACATTATGTCGTATGTTCGACTTTTCTAAGATTAACAACAACAACTACTGCGCCTGATTACAATAAATTAAGGAGTGACGAAAGTTGGAGCGCGACTGTGCTCCCGGCAAGTTTTACAAATGCGCAATAAGTGAATGCGAGTGGATGTGCCGTGCCGTAGTCCCGCTATGCGAGGTTCAGTTCTGTTCAAGCAATGCAGAAGGTGGTATCAGTAACAGCGTAGCTTCGTACAGCTAGCAAATTAGCTGGAGAGCGTCTTGTTCAGCCAGCGCTGCGCCGTGGAGTTCGCAACCGCGACGTACTCCTGCACAATGGCGTTGGGCAGCGTCTCGGTGCTGTTGATGCGCGTGTAGTCTGGCAGAACCTGCGTGACGTTCGTCGTGTTCAGCACCTTCTGCAGAGCACTGACGTACAGCTGGTAGCCGAGGTCCGTGTAGTGCAGACCGTCCGTGAGCAGCGAGGTCAGAATCCTGTTCTGCGGGTTGCCCTTGGCGCCAATGAAAGCCGTCGTGTTCGTCGAGTTGCGGCCGCTCGTACCGTTGCGCGTGGCGTTGGCAGGGGCGGTCACGTTCGTAGAGTTCGTCGAGTTCGCGAACGTGGCGTTGCGCGTCAGCGTGCGGTTCGACGCACCCGAAGTCGCGTTGCGCGTGGAGTTCGTGCTGTTGCTGCTGTTGCTGCCGTTCGCGCCGAACGTGAACGGGTTCAGCGAGCTGCTCTCGTTCAGGTACGAACGGAACACGCCCCACAGGTCAACGAAGGGCAGGTCGAGCTGCTGCGCAACATCGCGGGCCGCGCGGTTGTACAGGTAGAAGTCACGGTTGGTGGCGTTGGCGCGGTCCTCGTCAACAATACCCTGGCCAACAACAACAACGTTGTTCGACTTGGCAACGGCCGCCTCGGCAATCGAGCGCAGGTTCGAGCTGTACTGGCTCAGGGGAACGTGCAGGTCGCGCGTCGTCTGCGCATCCTCGTTACCGAGGAACACAACGCTCCAGTCGACGGGGGCGTCGCCAAGACCGTTCAGCACAGGCTCGACGATCTCGAGGTAGTCGTCGGTGTTGTAGCCCGCGAAACCACGGTTCACAACATCGTACTTGCGCACGTACTCCTTCTGGAGCTGGGGAACGACACCCTGGGGGACCTCCACAGAGTCCTGCGTGATCGAATCACCCAGAAGCAAGAGCTGCGAGAAGTAAAGCGAAAGCGACATGTTCAAATACTTGGTGGCTGGGCGGATAACTTGGTGGTTGGTCAGTCCTGGTCGATTCTGGAAATACCCGAATTCCTCGATATATATATACCAGCCCCCGGCGCCGCAGGATGTCGCCCAGCAATCAGCCGTGCCCGTGCCGGGACTCTAGGGTAGTCCCAATGGGGAAGTGGGGTCAAAGGGTTCTGCGCAAAGTCGCCTATTTATGCAGATATCGCTATAATCATGTGCGGGGCGGCGGGCAAACACCGATCACGTCATCATCGTGAGCAAGAGGGCATTCCACTTGCTGTACTCTACTGACGGGGCTGCCAGGTACCCCTTACCTGCTCGGGCGCTTAGTTTAATGCGGTTGTATTTTATCGTAGTTTTCGGCTTTATTAATCGGTGCTGAAACATCGCCAAGCTCTCCCCTCGAAGTTTCTACTCCGGAGGCTACCGTGCTGAGAGCATACCGCAGTCTTTGCATCTTGCATAGTGTTGGTTTCGCTTTGTCAGCGGCGCCCCGCCCTTGTCAACGAAGCTGTAGTATGTAATTCTGCGGAACGAGGAAAAACTCCATCATCGCCTGGCCCTGATCATCATTCTTTACCGCTTTGAGCGACTTTGAAACAAAGGGCAGTGCTATTGTGGGCTTTGCAGAGCGACGCACCGAGTGGCCTTTACTTTGTTCTAATACCGACATCTCTCTGCTTATAATATACGAGCGCACCACCCTACCGCATTTCCGTTATGTAGCCGAAACCTTTTGTCTTTGTGGCCGCAATACCCTAAGTTAAACCATATCTGGCGCAAGCCGTGCTCAGCCCTCCACGCCATTCGAGCCCGTTGACATGGGAAAGGGCACCCGAGAAAAATTAATCCTGATTAGCTAATGATACCCTGTGATTGGACGCACGATGCTGCGGACGGTGCAGGTCCGCCTGCAGTCCGCTAGCTGAATGGCTGGAATGATACTACCCGTACCCATATCCTGTGCTCTTGTTCCTCTCGTCGCCAAGGCATGTGGCTTCTTACCTTTGGGGCGGCGGGCTGTCGTTTACATGGCGCGCGGCTCTCATTCCACACTAGCTGAGGAATAAGAAGCAGGTACATTGGAGCTAATTGAATCTTGTTACTTCTTCTCGTATTTTAGATCCGCCATTACCATTAATATTACACCCGGCAACGTAGCGAGCGACCTTACTTTAGTCCGGTCAGTGCTTTGCGCGCATAATTTTTTATAGCCTACGGTTGCTGCATGTCCCATGAGGTGCTTGCAGCATGATTGGGGGAAACGAGCGGCCCCCTTTTTAGAACGATTGCTCGCTTGTTCGAGCCGTATAGTCAGCATTGCAGATCAATGCGTCCCAGCTGCAGGCTGTCAGCTTATGCGCCTTGAAGTGCTCGAATCAATTTTCAGCGGCACGATATTGCCAGTCTGCTGTTGTCATGCGATCACACTAATGCGCATGTAAAGACGCGGCTCAAGCCAATAGCTGCGGCTGATCTGGTTAATTAATTGGTCTCGGGCGCCACAAAGCAACCCCTGTTACCCTTAATTGATTATTCTCTAATGCGTCGGGATTCATGCTGCGGGGCGTTATTGCTATCCCGTTTGAGATGCTTGCAGGCGCTGTGCGGATAACAAAGTTGGGGCCCAAGATGACTACAGGTTGCGTAGCGCGCGGCATCGCCCTTCTTGCGAAGTAACTCCACTTCACGGCCCTGGATCCACATTGCATATACAGACTGTCTAATAAATGCATCGTAGATCTTTTATCTTGATATGTTGGCGGTTACGTTATCCATAACTGATCTCGGGCCTGTAGCGCACTATCTTTTTTATTGAACGTGGGTTTCACTACCTGTGTAGTCAGTAACAGCGAGTTAGCTTAATTGTGGTCCGGGCAGGGGTTATAATGCGAACCTCGCCCTGAAAACAAAAAAGTTGGACCGCTCAAGCCATAATGCTTGCCGCGGCCGCGAACGCCGTTCCGCAGTGCGCGGCGCTCAAAGGAGGCACCGTCTATTTTGGAAGCGGACGCTGGCTCGTCGCATGGACCCCAGGAACCTCCGAGGTGGCCATCGTGGCCACCGTGCAAGGATGCGTGTCCGCAGTGGTGGTCCGCGATGACGTTGTGTGGCTCGGCACCGAATCCGGGTTCGTGTACACGTATGCTAACGAGCTCAGGCCCTTCGATAGTCTGGAGCGGTCGGTGAGCTGTATAGATGTTTTTGCCAACCGCACCGCCGTAGGGTGCACCAATGGCTTTGTCTACGTCTACACGGACCAGGACCCTGCTTCAAGAACACCGCTACAGGTAAAGGGCTACGCCCTTTGTGTGGCACTGCAGGATAATTTGCTAGTCGTGGGCGGCACTGCTTGGAAATTGTTCGTGTTCACCCTAGATACCATGCAGTCTACTGTTCTGGAGGGCCATGAGAACTGGGTCCGGTCGTTCAGTTTCAAACGCGACAAGGACAACTCACTGCTACTGGCGTCAGCCTCGCAGGAACGATATATCCGGTTGTGGCGATTTACAAAAGACTCGCCAGAAGACACGGGCCTGTTCACCACGAAGCACACGGTTGGCGAGTGGACAGTTGTGTTTGAGGCGCTGTTGATGGGCCATGACGACTGGGTTGTCAGTGTTAGCTGGGATACTCAGACTGACGCGCTCCTCTCTGCATCGGCCGATTCGTCCTTAATTGTGTGGGTGTCCGAGGAATCGGAGTTGTGGACACCGACGTACCGGCTCGGCGACGTATCAACATGGGGTGCTTCAACGGCCACGGGTACGTCGGGCGGGTTCTGGACCTGCTTGTGGCTGGAGAACGCAGTGGCAACCATCACGCGCACGGGCTCGTGGCGCGTGTGGTCGCGCGAGGAGTGGGCGCCAGTGCCGGGCATCAGCGGCCATTTCAAGACGGTCACCGACGCAGAGTGGCTGAACTCCTCATGTATTTTGACAACCTCGTTGGACCAGACCACGCGCATGTGGTACGTTGGTGATACTCAAATGTGGGAGCTGGGACGACCCCAGATCCACGGATACGACATGGTCGCGTGCTGCCCGATCTCTGCCACAGAATATGTCAGTGCTGGTGATGAGAAGGTGATGCGCGTGTTCGAAATGCCTAAACAGGTTGCCGAGCAGGTGGCGCATCTTGTGAATCTTGAGGGTGTTGAGGCCACGGCGCTGCCCGATGTTGCTGGAGTCCCTGCTCTGGGGCTCAGCAACAAGCCAGATGCGGGTGAGGCTGCGGCTGCCGATCTTCCCGAGCATCCTCGCGAGGACCACCTGCAAAGGCTCACGCTGTGGCCTGAGATCGAGAAGCTGTACGGCCATGGCTACGAGATCAGCACCATCAGCTACTCGTCGACGCGCAGTGTTGTTGCGTCGTGCTCCAAGGCCAACTCCGAGCAGCATGCAAAAATCCGATTCTTCAGTCGCGATAAATGGTATGAGGTCAAGCCCGCCGTGCCGGGCCACCAGCTCACTGTTACGCGGCTGCGTACGTCCCCCGATGGAGCGCGGCTGCTTAGCGTGAGTCGTGATCGGAAGTGGATGGTTGTCAACGTAGACACCCATGTCGTGGAGAGCGAGAAGCCCAAGGCACATACGCGGATCATCTGGGATGCTGCGTGGCTCAACAACAACGAGTTCTTCACTGTGTCGCGGGACAAATCTTTGAAACGATGGAATGTTGCGGGCGACCTGCTGGCCTCGAAGTCCTTTGGAGCACCCCTCACTGCTGTCGACTATAGTGCTGCGGGCGATTCGGTTGCTGTTGGCGACGAAAATGGCACCATTGTAGTGCTGCGCGCCTCCGATCTTGAAGTTGTGAAAGCCTTCGAGGTTGCCGGACGCGTGAACCGTATCACAATGCATCGCGCCGAACGGCGCCTAGCAGTGGCGAGTGATATGGTGAACATCTTTAATTTTTAATGTTGATTTATTAGCGTCCTCTAAAAGAAGATTCTTGGCATATATATAGACGGGATGGGGTTGTGTTGTGAAAAAGGGTCTTAACATCGTTGCTGGTCGAGCAGCATTCATTCATAGTATCCAAACTAATGGTACGGGTGATATGACGTGAAAGGGGGAGGGGACTCGGTGGAACAGTGCTCAATATTCCTGATGTATCCTTGCACTAGCTGCACTGTCCTCCTTGTTGGGATGGGGAGGGGGGAATATAGAAACGGGGATTGTACTGTACGCCATTGAAACCGAGTGGGCGAGAGCACTAGAACCCTTTTTTGATTTTCTTTTTCTTATTCTAGTGCACGGCCATTACGCCGCGCCGACGTGCCACGACTTGAACCATCTCAGGTACTCAAAGTCCGACGGTTCGCCATCCATTCCAAACGCGATCGGCGAGAAGTGGTAGAAGAACCCAATCGTGACAAGGTCGAGCAAGAGCGACACCCAGAACACGAGGCGCTTCGGTGTGAACCAATCGACAAGGAAGCCGAACACGAAGATAGCGAAGTAGAGCGCCGGCATGTAGTGGTGGAGGTATGTGACACGAGCCATGACGACAAACGGCGCGAAGTGGAAGAACCATCCCAGGAACGGGAGGCCACCCGCAACGGCGAAGTGCTCCAGGGAATCTGCCGTGAAGTCGACGAACTGGCGCTGGTAGCGCAGCAGGTAGATGGCGACGGCAGCGACGAAGACGAAGACGCTGACGGTAGTGATCCAGATTGTGGACGGCGTGCCGAGCAGGTAGTAGCGGTAGTTGTCGTTGCCCCAGCCGCACATGCGAAGGCCGCGGTGCACGATGGGCCACTGCCACCACGAGCTGGCAAGCTCGTCGACGCGGTCCGTGTCCGGGACCAGCGCATTGTTTGTCTGCATCTGGGCAACGTTCAGCTGGACGAAGTCGCGCAGGAACTTAGAATGCGGGAGCGTGCGGTTGTAGGCCTCCGGGAGGCGCTCGTTCCAATGCTGCTCGATGTTCCACCACGTATTCTTGTTGCGGCGGTGGGCTTTGGGCAGACACACGACCTCGCCCTGGCGGAATCCCCACTCGGGGAGCTGCGTGCCGTCGTTGGAGAGGTAGCAGCCGAGGATCTCGTGGCGCAGGCGGATGGACGTGGAGAGCGGGTGGATGAGCGAGGCGTTCTCGTTGCCGAGGGTCTCGACAATCTCCACGACCCAGTTGTCCTTCTCGTCGCCGATGGTGTCGTTGCCGTAGCAGCTGACCTCCCACGCCTTCTTGTTCAGCGGGGCGCGGATGTCATGGGAGTGGAGGTTGCGGCCCGTGTTGTAGTGGACGAGGCGCACGCGGTCTCCGTCCTGGATGCGGCGCACCGGCTGGTTGTGGGTGTAGGGCTCCTCGTAGCGGGGGAAGTCGAAGATCCACTCGTTGTTGGCATCCATGTGGCCATAGGTGGTGACCTGCTGCTGTTTCGAGCCCTCAGGGAACGTCTGGATGTGGGAGTGGAGGAGGCCGCCGCCAAGGCCCTGGTTCTTGATAGAGACGCGGGAGCCGTAGGCGAGGTCGAGAGGTCCATACTCCTTGTCCTCGCCCTCAAGATTGGCCTTGAACAGCGAAGACATGGTGGCGACGCCGTCGCCCGTCTTGTAGAGGAGGGCGAAGTGGATCTTGAAGCAGAGGAGGAAGATGAGGGCGGGAACGACGATGAGCGCGGCGATGCGGCTGATCCAGTGGGCCGAGTACTTGACAAAGCTGACGCGGCGGTCGCCGAGCCTGATCCACAGGTCAGTGGCCGTGTAGACGCCGACAAGAGCCATGACGAACAGGCCGACCATCTTGACGCTGGTGGTGAGGCCGATGCCGGCGCCAGTCCAGAGCAGCCAGAAGATCCAGCCGAACGAGAAGGGCCTGCGCTGGTACGTGTGGAACTTGGCGAGGCCGAGGAACGTGGCGGTTGTGAAGAAGATAAGCATTGAGTCAAGCAGGATGAAGCGGGCCAGCGTGATGAGGCTGAGCTCGAGGGTGACCATGGTGGAGATCAGCCACACGACTGGCAGTGACAGCTTCAGCGCCTTGGCCGAGTAGTAGGCGACCGGCACGGACAGAATGCTGAACAGAGCGTTGAACTCGCGCATGGTTGTGAAGTCGAGATATTCCGGGTACTTGGCGCCAGACTCGAAGCTGAACGAGCCGTTGTAACCCGCGATATATCCACTCAGACCGCACAGCATCTTGCCGAGCGGCGGGTGCACGTCGAAGTAGTACGTGTGGTTCAGGTAGAACGAGCCGAACTTGCCGAAGTGGGCCTCGTCCCAGACGACGCGGTCGCTGGCGCCGATGCGGTACAGCCGGGTGAACGCGGCAACTAGCGTGAACAGCACGGGCCCCACAAACGCCTCGAGGACGCGGAGGTCGGTGATGAGGCTGCCGTCATGCACCGTGGCAGACTCGCGTGTCTTGGCGGGCGCCGGCGCGTCCCGGAGGAGCGGTTCTGCCGCGTCCGTCTTCGGCGCAGGCCGCTTGCGCACTTCGCTCGCTTCGACACCCATTCGTTGCTGCCTCGAGACTGAAAGGTCCAACGTGTCAACTGGCAGTGTTCGCGACTGACGCGGGTTTGTCATGCGGTCTCAGAGCTCGCCCTAGCCCTCCGTGGTGCCTGAGCTCCAGGAATCCCTTTAGAGGCGAGGGGGGGCAGAAGGGGTTAAGGCGATGCCGAGCGCGTGAGTGATTGGCAGCTCAAGCTGGCGTGAGTTGGGCTAGATATTTTGTGGGGCGCGTTGGTCCCAATATATGCTTTATTTCGTGGTGTCCTGTCGCGAATGTCGGGCTCTGGCTGCTTAAGGAGAATCGGGTAGGGTTCGTGCTTAAGTGGGGCGCGCCAGGGTTAATATTTGAATCGTGCAGCACGCAGGCGCTCAGACGGGCGAGGTGGTAGGGGGAGCCAACGAGACCAGCTACGCGGATAGAGCCGGAGACGCATTCTGTGCGGTTCAAAAAGGTTACGCGTTTTGATTGCCGTGTGTTTTAGACTCACTCCTGTTTTAGGAGTTGTATAGATCGGAGAGCGCAGTTACCGTGGGCGCGCAGCACTGTGCACGAACCGCTCGAACGGCTTGTTATTATTATTACAGTTATTGGGCTAAAGCGACTTTTTGTGTGGTGCAGTACACTAGGATAAGTGTGTGTTGGTCAAAGTATATTGAAATGGGTATACGTATTTAGATGTTGAATTTTTTGGGCCCGCCCAGACTGCGCGAGCAAAGTAGGATGCATAATCTGGCGAACTCTGATGCAGGGCGCGAACCTATATTTCAGTGTAGCACTTAAAAACACGAAATACTACGACACAATCGCCATTTAACAGAACAAGTAGGACTGAAGGCAGGGAAGCCAAGGTAGTATCGAAGTATCCGAGCAAGCCAATAGTAAAAAAAGCTCCACGGGTAGCAAACGAGGTCGTATACGATGCACAACCCAACACGGTGCACAAACCAGCTCGATGCACGCAAAGATGCAGCACAACGACCAAAACGAGCAACCAAGGAGCACAGAAGGACCCAGCCTAGCCGGAGGCAAGCGGGCCCAACACAAGCGAGAGGGAGAGTCAGACACGCAGGAGCTCTCAAGAGCGAAGACTCCAAATGCACACATCCGCAGAGCACGCGACCACCAGAATGCAACCAATTGAGCAGCGGCGGACGATCTCGGACGGGTTGGCTGGTCCCTCATGTCACCACCCTGGATCAAAGCACGAAGAAAGCAGAACAGAGAGCCAACCAGAGCGCATAACAGATCATGAATTCGTAAAACATGCCACCACGCGTCTATACATACATAGACTCGAGATAGATAGAAATATACTCAAACTAGAATGTGTTTACTCAATCCGGCGGAGCGACAAGCAGGCGTACCCACCAGACACTGCAACAAGAGACAATCACTACACCAAATGAAGCCTCAACCTTCGCCCGGCTCTCAGCACCACCGGCCGCTCACAGCCGCGCATCGCCGCACTATGGGACAGGGAGCCACTCATAGCTTGTGCATATGGAGTCGCATCGCTTAGGTCACGTGCAGCCCCTTCCCCTGGCCCGGGGAGCAGCGCCTCGAGGCTCGATAACGGCCGACCGCCTGCATTTAACATTGCTGACCGGGGCCTGCAATGTCGCACGCCGTGTACGCCGTGCTGGGCGCGTCATACCTATGGCCATGGAATGCGTTCATCACCGTATCAGCACTGGCGCGGGACAAGCTGGCCGAGTCGCCGCGCCTGTACGCGAACTACTCCTCGACGGTCATGACGGTGAGCACGCTGACGGGGCTTGTGCTGAACATGTATCTGGCGTGGCGCACAATGAACTACGCGCAGCGTGTTGTACAGGGCGAGGTGATCACGGCGCTGAGCTTTGTCGGGCTGGCGACGATCGGCGAGATGGTTAGCGGCCGGCTGTGGTTCTGCACGGTTGTGGCCGCGGTGTTTTTAAGCAGCATGGGCACAGCGCTCGTGCAGAACGGCACAATGGCAATCACGCAGCGCATTCCCGGCGGGTCGCACGCGCTCGCGGTCATGAACGGCCAGGCCGTGGCCGGCGTCGTGCCGCCGCTGCTCGTCATGCTTGTTAGCGGCGCGTCCGCGGGCCAGGCCGTCGCGCTATTCTCGTTTCTGAGCGTCAGCGTGCTGTGCACCGTCGCCGTCGTGCTGTTCAAGTCGAAGCAGAACCGCGAGTACGTGCGCCTGACCGAGGACGAGACACACGACGACCTACCGGACCTTGCGCAGCTCGCGCAGCTCCTGAACCACCTGCGCGCGCCATGCCTCGCCATTGTCGCCGGCTTTGTTGTGTCGCTGTCCTACCCGCTGTTTGCCAACATCGTCGAGTCGCGCACCGTGAGCCAGCCGTTCTTCTCTCCGCTCACCCACCTTGTGTGGAACACGGGCGACCTGCTGGGTCGCGTGCTGTGCCAGGACCCGCGTTTCCGCATCCAGCGCCCGCGCACGCTGCTCGGCGCCGCCGCGGCCCGCGCGGTCATTGTCGTCGTGCTTGTTGTACTTGCGCGCTTGCACAACCCCAGCGACGTGCTGTACCTCGCCATCATGCTTGTGTACGGCATGTCGGGGGGCCACCTCATCTCCAGCGCCATAGCATACGCGCCGTCGTGCGCGCCGCCGCACCTGCAGCCGGCCGCTGGCGGGCTGCTGGGCCTCGTAATTGCCGTCGGTCTGCTGCTCGGGTCCTGTGCATCGTTTGCCGTGGTCCCGCTACTGTAGAGAGCTGTAACAAAACCATATTTATATAGACACAAAACGATAGGAACAGGCACGAATGCTACCACTTCCAGGGGGGGCTCATACGCTCAGCAGGACTTAAGGGCATCAGCGGTACGCCTTCAGCGGTACACCTTCTGGTACTGGCGCGCCTTGTCGATCTCCGTCTCCGCCTCGTCGTCCAGCGGCTGGTCGAGGCCGAACTCGGCCACGATCTGGCGGCCCAGCTCACGACACGCCGCGTCTCCGCCCGAGTCCAGGTCGAGCAGCAGCCCTTTGTACGTGCCCTGCACATGGATGTTTGATATGCGCAGCACACCTCCGCCCTCGCACTCGTAGGTGTGGCCATCGCCCTTGAAGGTCTGCCGCAGTAGCCACAGGCTCTGCAGCTTCAGGTCAATGATCTGCCGCATCGGCGGCTCGGCAATCACGCCGGTCCCGGGCCCGATAACGTACGTCTTGGTCGGCTCGTGGCTCACCGATATGAGAAACAGCAGTTTGTCCTTGCCGTCGGCGCCCCACGACGCCTGGTTCGCGCGGTACAGCTTCACCTCGATGTCCCACTCGCCCACGTACCGTGCGCCGTGGTTCACGATGTAATCCTGCAGCTCCGTGAACACCGTGATCGGCGCCGACGAGTGCACCACGGACATCGCGCTCTCCGTCGCCTTGGCCTGCTGCGTGCGTGCACTTGGGAGGGCACTAGGACGAGCTCGCCACGAGGCCTCGAGGGCAGGGGTACCGGGCCGCGAAAACCACCGCCGTTGCCGTTAGCGCGAGAGGCACCAGTGAGGGACACCCACCAGAGTCTTTAGGAGGACCCAACAGATGCGCGCAATGGCTGCTTTCATTGAACAGGTATCCGTCACATTTGCTTCGATGCCGACCGAGTGGCACCGAATGGCAGCCAGCGTCCGTCTATAACGACAGGACGCTTGATAGCCGGATGAACTAGGTGGTTATATAGTAGTGCAGTGAGAATACAGTAGGAGAACAGTAGGAGCACAGCAGGAGCACAGTAGGAGCACAATAAGAGCACGGTAGGAGCACAGTAGGAGCACAGTAGGAGCACAGTAGGAGCACAGTAGGAGCACAGTAGGAGCACAGTAGGAGCACAGTAGGAGCACAGTAGGAGCACAGTAGGAGCACTAGGAGCACCAGGAGTACAACAAGAGTACCAGCACTACAACAAAAGCACCAGGGTCACACTAGACGTTCAAAGGTTCACTAGACGTTCGCAAGTGCACAGATGCCCACAGTTACACCGCTCAAACACAACATTTACACATATTTACATACTGCGAGCTAGCCAGCTAGTCGCTGTCGCTGCTACTGCTCTCCTCGCCTGTCCATTGGCCATACCCAAACACTGGTCCCAGCTTTTCCACCCACTGGTCCGTCCACGTATGCGCCGACTCGGCCACAGCACCCTTCTTCAGATCGGCCAGCTTCCACGCGTCCTGCAGCACCTCGAGCCCGGCCGCCAACGTCTCGGCATTATTGAACGTGATCCCGTTCTCGGGCTTCACAAGCTCGTCCAGCGCCGGGTAGTTCAGCGCCAGCACCGGCAGGCCCGCGCCAAACATGTCCACGACCTTCATCGGCAGGTCCGAGCCCGAGCTCGAGCGGTGCAGCGACACGCCCAGTTCGCACACGCCGAGCAGCACATGGTAGTCCTCGTACGAGAGCCACGCCGTGTGCACCTCGGCGTTCGGGAGCCTGCGCCGCGCCACGTCGGCCAGAAACTGCTCCTTCAGCGGGCCCTTGCCCGTGACAATGCACTTGATGAACGGCCCCTGTTTGTACAGCTCGAGCGCGTCGAGCAGCATCCCCAGGTCCTCGTCCGGCGTGTACGACGTGGACGTGACGACCCACGCCGAGTTGTCGTTCGCGTTGAACTCGAGCCGCTCGCGCGCGGCAGGCTTGTTCGCCACGAGCCGCTGGCGGAACGGGCGGTCGTACAGCGGCATGATCCGCTTCGGGTTGATGCGCATGTTGCGCTTCAGCGCCATGCCGAGGTGCACGGACACGCTGAGGTGGAGGTAGGCCACACACCCGAAAATAAGCTCGTACGCACGGTACACGGTCACGAGCCACCGCGGCTGCGTCAGGGCCAGAATCGAGTGGCCCAGGTTGTGCCAGTCGATGATGAGCTTCGTGCCCGGGTACGTCCACAGCGTCACGAACCGCGCCACGCCCAGCGTCGGGATCGACGGCGGGTTCTGCACAAGCACAACCGTCGGGTTTGCAGCCTTCAGCGCGCGGTAAAGCGACAGGTGCTCCTTCAGCGCCCGCCGCACCGCGTACACTACGTACGGCCCGCGCCGCGGCGGCGGCCGCGGCAGCGCGCACACCTCAATCAGCGGGTTCTGGCGCACCTCCTCCATGATCTCACTCTCCGCGTACCCGATCAGCGTCACGGGGCATCCCACGCCAGCAATGCTCAGCGCGTGGAAGCACATGCGCGGCGAGTGCCCGAGGTCGCCAAGCACAACCACCGCGGCCTTGCGGTCGCTGCGCCACTTCGGCTCCAGGTACCACATCAGCAGCGACAGCACCACATACACGAGCGAGATTCCGCCGCAGATATACGTGAGGACCAGGTTCATCGTAGGCGCACAACTCTCAGCCGCGAAACGTCGGCGCTAGATGACTCGTGGCCGTCGGCTCGTGACGGAGTGCGTCCCGGTGGGCTGGGCAGGGGTTTGGAACAGCCCGAGGCGAGACTAGGCGCGTCGTGCCGTCCGCTTGCCGCAGCTGTTCGCTAGTGTACATAGGCATTGACAATACAGGATTGTTTTCAACTTTGGGCTGTGGATTCTGGGGTGGCCATGGGGATGCCAATTTGGGGACACTGGTAGCGGAGAGAGATGTCCAATGAGATGGACTAGATTACGACAGTCGCACGCACATTGATTAGCACACACAGGTAATGGTGTTGGTGCGCCGTTGTACTCGTAGTCACTGCGCTTGCCTATTGACGCACTAGATATTGCTTCTTCTGATTCTTCTCAATGAGCTGCCGCCATAGCGTGGATCGTATTACCTGCAATTCAGTGACTACCTGTACGCTGTTTCATTTTAGCACATGTGGTAAGTGGTCGTGCACCATTGTATTTGTAGTCATTATTATGCTTGCTTATTTACACGCTATGTACATCTATTGCTTCTTCTGATACTCCTCAATGAGCTGCCGCTGCAGCGGCACCGGCGCCGGCATATACTTGTTAAACTCCAGCGAGAACTCGCCTTTGCCCTGCGTCGACGCACGCAGCGTCGTCGCAAACCCAAACATGTTGTTCAGCGAGCACTCGGCGTAGATCGTGAACTCGTCCGCGCCAATCTCCGTGTCGTTGATGATGGCCTCTTTCTTGTTCAGAAGCCCAATGATCGCGCTCTGGAATTCGATCGGTGCCGTGATCGTCACCGTCATGATCGGCTCAAGAATCTGCGGCTGCGCCTTCGCGAATGCCTCCTTGAAAGCGCCCATCGTCGCCGTCCGGAAGGCAAACTCCGAAGAGTCTACAACGTGCGTTGCACCATCGTTCACAACCATCTTCACGCCCAGCACGCGGTGGCCGGACAGCGGGCCCTTCAGCAGCGCCTCCTGGAACCCCTTTTCGCAGGCAACAAGGAACTTCTCGCTAATCTTGCCGCCAACAACCGCCGTCTCAAACTCGTTCACGTCGGTCTGCCCGCTGGGACCAAAGTCACCCATGACCTTCGCATACTGGCCGGCACCACCGCTCTGCTTCTTGTGCGTGAAATCAAACGTCGTTGGTGCCGTCACCGTCTCACGGTACGCAACCTGTGGCTTGCCGGTCGTGCACTCGACATTGTACTCGCGGCGGATGCGCTCCACGTAGATCTCGAGATGCAGCTCGCCCATGCCGCTGATTACCGTCTCCTTCGACTCCTCGTCGTACCTCACGCGGAACGTAGGGTCCTCCTTCTGGAACCGGTTGATCGCCTTCGAGAAGTTCTGCGAGTCCTTGGACTTCGGCGTGATCGACAGCGAGATCACCGGCTCGGGCACAAACATCGACGACATCGTCAGCTTGTCGCCCGACGTGAACGAGTCGCCCGACGAGCAGTCGATGCCGAACGTCGCGCAGATCTCGCCGGCCTGCACCTCGTCCACGTCCTCCATCTCGTCCGAGTGCATGCGTACCAGCCGCGACAGCTTCAGCTTCTTGCCCGTGCGCACGTTCACCATCGTCATGCCCTTCTTCATCTTGCCTTGGTACACACGGATGTACGTGAGCTGTCCGAACCGGCCCTCCTCCAGCTTGAAGGCCAGGCCCAAGAATGGCTCGTTGCTGCTGCTCGACAGCACGACCGGCAACTCGCGCGTCGCGTCGCTGACGTCCAGGCCAGTGTTCATGACCTGCGACGGATCAGGCAGATAGTCGCACACCGCGTCCAGCACGGGCTGCACGCCGCGGTTCGCCAGCGCCGAGCCCATGAGCACCGGCGTGAACTGGCGCGCAATCGTGGCGCGCCTGATTGCCTGAATGAGTTGCTCCGCCGTCGGCTCCCTCTCGTCGAGGAACAGCGAAGCCATCTCGTCGTCCACGTCGGCCAGCGTCTCAATGAGCTCCTGGCGCTTCTCCGTCACCAGGTCCTTCAGGTCCTCGGGAATTGGCCGCTCCTCGAGCTCCTCGCCTTGCTCGCCAACGTTGTACAGCGCCCGCATGTGCACAAGATCCACCACGCCCTGCAGGTCGGATTCAGCACCAATGGGCACCTGCACCGCCGCAGCAGCCATCTTCAGCTTGCTGCGGATCTGGTCAATCGCGCGCCACGGGTTTGCGCCCATGCGGTCCATCTTGTTGATGAACGTGACGCGCGGCACGTTGTAGCGGCGCATCTGGCGGTCGACCGTCACCGTCTGCGACTGCACACCGCTCACGGCGCACACAACAAGCACAGCGCCGTCCAGCACGCGCAGCGCCCGCTCCACCTCGATCGTGAAGTCAATGTGGCCCGGCGTGTCAATGAGGTTGAACTTGTAGTCCTCGACCGACTTCCTGACGGGGTCCACCGTCTTCCAGTCGCAGAATGTGGCTGCGGACTGGATGGTGATTCCCTTCTCTCGCTCCAGCGCCATGGAGTCCATCTTGGCGCCGACGTTGTCCTTGCCACGGACCTCATGGATGGCCTTGATGCGGCCCGTGTAGAACAGCACACGCTCGGTGAACGTTGTTTTGCCCGAGTCGATGTGGGCCGAGATACCAATGTTGCGCATCCGGTCCAGGCGCTTCAGCTCGGGCTCGCTCATGGAGCTGCGGATCTTCTCCAGAACGCCCCTCTCGTCCTCGTACGTGGCCGGACGCTCGTAGCTGTGAACGCCACGAGCCAGCAGCGACCGCCGCGAGCGCGCAATTAGCTGTGTGGGCAGTGCCCTGCAGGATCGCATGGTGTGCTAGAGGAGAATGAGTTGGTTCCCTTCACGCCGCAGGTCGGGGGTGGAGGGAGCCAATCTCGCGTTTTTCAAAAAAAACTAAGGGTTCGGCGCACCACGTGACCTGCCGGCCGGTCGTCGCCGCCGCCCTGCAGCACTGGTTCCGCGGGTTCCTGCAGGCTTCGGCGGGCCAGTGTAGGGTGTGTGTAGCTGTTTTTAGTGAACACTTTTTGAATTGACTTCCTTAGTATGACGTCTACTGCTCTACGATCTACCGGGCCCGAAAGGACGTCGCAGGCCAATTCTACAAATAGTTAAATGGTTGTCGAGATTACTTAGTCCCTGTGCAGACACCGGCCGTGGGCCGCTCATCGCATGTCGAACAGTGAGTCCCAGACCTTCCGGCCCTCCGCGTACTTCTCGCGCGTAATGAGTGGCCACACCGTGCGCTGGCTCGTGAGCGCGCTGGCGCCCAACCACACCTCGCGGCGGCTGCACTTGACCACCGACTCTCGCAGCGGCCTGCGCACATCAATGGCAGCCTTCCGGGCCGTGCACTCAATTGCCGCGCCCTCCTCCAGCTCGTCCAGGGCGGTGATGAACGGAGTCAGCTCCCGGTAGTCGTACACGGGAACCACAAGCTTCTCGACGGGGTCGACCACCGTTCCGGCCGACAGCTTGTGGCCGGCAATACAGCAGACGGACTGCTGCAGAAAGCCGACGGCAAACACGCGAAACCACCCGAGCAGGGCGTCGGCCATGGCCTGCTTCCACGGCAGGGCGAACAGCGGCGGCTCGAGAACCACCACCGTGGTCACATGCGGCGCGACCAGCAGCACGTCAAGCGCCCTCTTCAGCGCCGCGTGCAACTTCAGTGTGTCCGCAAACACCTCGTCTCGGTGCCCAGCCCACTGCACAATGGCCTGGCACGACGGGTCGCCCACGGCGCCCACATCAATGCCCTCTGGATGCAGGCTGAACAGGGCCACAGACATCCACCTGCACACTGTGCGGGTCAATTCGCGCCGGGATTCCCTGTGTGTGGCTGGCCAAGCTCGGAAACCCACGCGGCTCCGCGCTGCCTCTGAATCCTCGCTGCAGATCCGTCCGGGCAGGCCTGCTTACGTCATTGGGAGCACCTGCGAACGGCGGGTGGGTTTTTTTCAGCGAGCGGGTTCCAGTGCACCGCAGGCGTTGAGGACAACAGAATGCTTTCGGGCTACACAAAGCTGCGGTCGGCCACGACCAACCTGGGCAGCATGGTTCTTTCCCGCGGAAAGCGCACTGCACGGCTGGCTCCGGGTGCGTCGCGCGTGATCAACATGCTGTCGGTGCTCTCCGCGCGCAAGAAGCAGCCGCGGCGATTGAAGCTATGCCGCGAGGACCAGGTGCGGCACCAGGTCGTCACGGCGGCGTGGCGCATCCACCAGCGCGACGAGAAGGCTGCGCGCGAGCAGCGGCTTCGCGTGCAGTACGAGAAGATTAAGGAGGCGTGCGACGAGCTCCAGGCCCTCGACCCCGAGCTGTTCAAGGCGGCAAACGCCTCGCCCGTGGGTGCTCGCTTTCCCCTCGAGCTGCGCGTACCCACAGACACCCCGCCGCAGGTCCCCTGGGACTTCGACTGGGCGCCCAAGTCCACCAAGTAATACTGTGTACATAGAAATCCTGCCTAAACCAAGGAGTAGCAACAGACCTTCATGCGGGATCATGCTGTGTGTGCTGATCCTCGGGGCTGCGCGGGCGTGCCACCACCCACCAATTGTCCTTTTCGTAGCCGCTCTCAACAACCTCTCCGCCAGCGCTCTCCACATCCTCCTCGAGCTCGCCCTGTCGGTACAGGTGGTAGAACCGGTCGTACTTCTTGCTGGGGTCCTTGTTGTCAACCCATGGTACCATCACGTCCTGGTTCATGCCAACGTCCCACCCGCGCCGGGACGACGCCTGCTCCAGGGCCCACACATACACGAGTGCGGTCCCTCTGCTGGCGGAGACGGTTTCCAGAATCGCGCCCACGGCCTCCACCCGGCGCGCGCGAGTGCTGAAGTGGTGCACGACAGCGATCGAAATGGCGAAGTCCACCCTCCGCAACGGGACGTCAAGGCCATCGCACCTGAACGCATCAGCCCTCAGCTTCTCGGCCTTTGCAGCTGCAATCTTCGTTAGCTCCAGAGACCGGTCGTAGCCGATCATGTAGACGTGAGGATACCCCAGGTACTTCCCGTTCCCGCCGCCAATGTCGGCCCCCACCGAGCCCGACACTTGCGCCTTCAGGTATGCATCTACGCGCGGCCACGGCTTATACCTTGTTGATGAGAAATGACTGGCTATAGCGTCGTACACTTTGTGGACATGGTCCTCCTCCATTGTATACAAAAAGCGCACCGGGGCTAGGGGTCTCCTGAAGTGGTCCGTAGTGGACCACCGCCGCACCGTGAGACAGAGCCGCGCATCGACACGCCCACCCTCCTTTCTCGCATAAGCACTGTTCAAGCGAGCAAACTTGGTCTGCTAGGGCTCATTTTGCTGATACATTTTTTTAAACATTTGGTCGGTGAGCTATGTAGGCGTTCGACACCATCTGTCTTGCCATTGAAGCACGCGCGACAGCAGGATCGTGCGGGATCAGAAAGCTGGAGTTGCGTCATGTCGACATCAAAACCCCGGGTGAATACGAACAACGCCCCAATCTCTGAGATAATCATGGATATCTGGTTACGGAGCAGTTGTGAGCCCATGCGCAGAACCCATTTTAGATACAGATCTTTTGTAGATAATAAAACTCAATGGAAGCGGAAATCACGCTTCGTTGCCCCAAACATAGGATGAGCCCGCTCTGGTCTTGCACCCAGGCCTATGTTCATTTGCGGCTACATTCGCAGGCATTATTTCAAGCAATTGTCATGGATTATTATTGCGGATAGGTCTCCTTGGTGCGGCCTATCAAACTCCGAACGCCTCGCACCTCCGGATCAAATAAACAGACACAAGCCCGAGAATTGAATCTGCCTAGTGCTAATAATTCGCTTTCGGTTGCATAATTTCGGAAATACATGAGAATAATAAATACGATAAGGTTTAAGACGTAAATGGTGTTGGCACCTCGCCAAGAGTCCGAGTGGCAATGCGCAATTGAAACAGGCCCATCAGACTTATGCCCTCTTGCTAGTCTCTTCGTCAGGACTGAGGCCCGAAGTACGCCCGGTCTGGCCGTTAAAGCTCTGACCCGCGCTGCTCTGGCTGTACTCGCCAGATGTATTCGAAGGAATGATCCGGATTGACTCCTGGTGCTTGAGAGGAGCGTTTTTATACTTGAAGTGATCCCTGATAGCGAACAACATGGCCGGTTCAACGAGTGGTATGGGTGCTCTGGAGCACTTAATGGATGGCGTATTTATATAACAGCCCCAGTTACGGCTGGAGGAGCAACAATGGCTCCCCCAGTCTTTCCCCTCGTTGACGTAAACGAGATAAGGGTTGAAACCGCGTGCATTCAGCTAAGCGAATCTGATATGCAAGAGCGCGATCAGAGAGACTAAAGGGGCAACAAATACGACACGACGCAGTGCCTGAGAAATGTGCTGAATCTGCGATGTGACGGCCCCACTGCGCATGGATTATTTCCTGTTCGAGAGGGGGGTTCCTGCCGGAGATTTAATTGCACCTGACCCTGACGTAGTACGTCATAGATGCCGTGCTATGTGGGAACCCCGCCCTCACTGCGCACGTGTGGGCGATTATGCTTCCTAGCTTGAAAGCTCGCTTTAGTGCGAGACGTTATCAGCTCGACTCGCATATGTGTGGAGCCATGACAGAAGAAAAAAAGCGTTGGAAAAACCATAGGGTAATAAATGAAGTGAATAAACGGTGTGAATAGATCATACTAAAATAGAACATAACATGAGAATTGAGAATTTACATAGTGGAGGTGCGCCCTACACGCCTGCGGTCCAGAGCTTAGAATCTCTGGTTGTCTCCGAAACCGGACCCGCCTTGGCTCTGGCCAAAGCCGCCGCCCTGGCCGCCGCTGTTCCTGCCGCCACCTAGGCCGCCGCCAGACCCACTAGAGAAGTCTCCGCCGCCGCTTCCGGACGAGTAGCCGCCAGATCCACTGGAGAAGTCACCTCTTGTGTTTCCGGACTGGAACGCTCCGGAGTTACCGGAACCGGACCCGCCGCCTCCGAAACCACCAGAGCCGCTGGAGTAGTTACCGGAGCCAGACCCGCCGCCTCCGAAACCACCAGAACCACTGGAGTAGTCTCCGCCAGATCCAGAGCCTGAGCCGTAGCCACCCTGGCTGCCGCCTTGGCTGGAACCACCGAAGCTGCTCTGCTGGTTACTGCCACCGTAGCCACCCTGGCCGCCTTGGCTTCCTCCAAAGCCACCGCGGCTGTCTTGGCCGCCCTGGCTATAGCTGTCAGCGTTGGTTCCACCAAAGTCGCTGTTGGTGTTATCCGTCTCCTTGTTCTTGTTGTGGTGTCCAAGTCCAAAAACCATTGTTCAGATACTGCCGAATACTTTTCTGCACTACCGAAGACTATACACCCGAGCCTATATATATGCGACTGCCCTCCCCCGCAACCTCAACGTGCAGAGTAGCAAACTCAAGGGATGGCGAACCCCCCACGCGCACTGACGTGGACACCAAGGGTTTCCAGGCACATGCGCGCTGTCAAGCGCAATCGATCACGCGAATGTACCCACAGACCGCGCCTGAGCCATGCCGGACAGCCGCACGCTTTGCATTGGCAGTCCGGCGGCGGCAGCGGCAGCAGCAACACAAAACAATACTTACGAGAATAAATAAATAAATCGTTATTCGACAGGCATGCACGCCTAACCGGGACGCGGCATAAGTCAGATTTGAGTTGAGCAACGGCTACCAACGACGCAGGTATGCTGCTGCTGCTTAAACTGCATGTGCATGACTGCACGCACTTCACCCACACTCCCCAAGCAGGGCCCACCGGGTGACCCGCACGTGTTTGCCCATTTTATGCACCATCAGGCCCGCAGACACTGCGGAGCATATTCTCCTTGGGTTTAGTTACATCATCGCCAAGTTATTCCGCGACTTGTTGTTGCGTCTGCGGAGGGAGGCCCCTGAGATCGCGCAGCAACCGGTTCAGCTGTACTTCCACGAAGTCAGGGAGGGTCTTCGTGGGGCTCTCGACGAACTCGGAGACCAGTCGTTCTGTTTCCTCGTTGCTAATTGTTCGCGGCTTGGCTGCATGCTCAATTGTGGCCGACATGTTTGGTGGCTAGCGCGGCTTAGAAGAACAGCTCGAGTAAAAAAAAGCCTCGTGCTTATTGTGCGGTGAATTACCCTCACTAGGTCTAAGCATCACACGTGATGTGACATATGACTGGAATGAGCCCCTGTTGACTCTCGTAGCCGTTCAACAAGGGGGTTTGATGGGGATGACGTCGTTGCGCCACAAGGTTGAGACAACTCGCGGGTAGCAATTGAGCGATTAAGCGCATAGTTCATATGCTGCCAGTGCCGATTACGCTACTCACCACTGATGGGCGTTGGACAGCAACGCGCGCGAAGACCGCATTAATAAAACCCAACTGGTATGAGTTACATTCTCTGCTGGCACATATGTGATGCCTATTTTGCAATACAATCCGTTGGATCTGTATATTGCTGCCCGACACCCTTTGTTCGCTTTCACCGTTGTCGTCGATGAGCTGATCTTTCTGACTACGCGCTTACATACAACGGGTCTTCCATAAGCAGGGGTGAAAAATAGCCCGAGCTAGAGTGGTGAAGCGCGTGTGCATCGCATTTGGTTAGAGGATGTTTCGGCGCATTGCGACAGCTGTGTTGAGAGGTCCTGCCTCCGCGACTACTCCCCGGACATTTGTGTCGTTTGCGCGACCACTTGTGCGACCCACGGTGCCAGGAACTGCTGTTGCGGGGCCCATGGCGCGTGCGAGTCCGGTTGCCGCGCCTAGTGGGCTGAACGAGGGACCTGTGTCCATCTTCGATATTGTGAACCAGCAGCGCCGGTTCAAGTCGCGCGGAAACACGTACCAGCCGTCGATGCTGAAGCGCAAGCGTCGGGCGGGATTCCTAGCTCGCCTGCGCACGCGCGGTGGCCGCAAGATTCTGGAGCGGCGACGAGCGAAGGGCCGGTGGTTCCTGACGTACTGAGCGTTCTGTCATGTTGCTTCCCGGTGGTCCTACTGTACATAGATTTAAGCTGCGCTGAGGAAAGCATCAATGAACGATCCACCGAGCACCCCTATTCTTTTCCCCAGAGTGTCTCCCCCCTGATTGGGACTAGCTTTATTATGGACATAAAAAACGCTCGTGCTGGGTTCGACATAGTGCACCTAAGAAGCCTTTAAACAATTCAGCGGCTATGAGCCATATAAATTGACGCCAGCATGATGCTATTTATCACGCAAAAAAAAAGCGCACAGGCAGTCACTAAACAGAGGGAAAGAGAAAAACGAGCTCGCCATTCTCTTCCGCGGGCTGCCGCCGCAGAGAGGGCGCACGCCCATAGGCGTATCGTGAAACTCGAGGCAAAGACCGATCCAGCTTAATACCCACGTGATAGAGACGAGTTTTGAAATTTCACCAAATGCGGATCCAGCCGGCGGCCGTCCCGTTTCGGGCACTATTTGCGCGGAGTTACGCCACAGCAAAGGCCGCGGCTCCCAAGGTGGACCAGCGCCAGCTCGCCGCGCAGCGGGAGCGCGAGCAGAAGCGCCAGCAGCAGAAGCGCGAGACGGCGCGGGCTCTGCAGCGGCTGAAGGACGAGGCGCGAGAATTCCGCAGCCTGCCGACGACAATGGACATTAGCGACGCGATGCGCTACATTCGCGCCGCCGAGGTCGGGCGCTCGGGCCACGCGACGACGGTGTCGATGCAGATGCGCATTGTTGCCGACCGCGGCGTGGCCAAGATTTCTGGCGCGGTGCGCCTGCCGCACGGGCTAAAGGAGGAGAAGATCTGTGTCTTGACCAGCGTGCCCGAGTTTGCAGAGCAGGCGCGTCGGGCCGGCGCCGCAATGGTGGGCAGCGACGACATCCTGAAGACGATCCGCGAGGGTGGGCCCTTCGACGTGGACCGCGTGTACGCGACGCCCGAGATGATGGGCCGCGTCACGCAGGTTGCGCGGATTCTCGGTCCTAAGGGACTGATGCCGAACGCGAAGCGCGGGACGGTGATATCCAACGTCTACGAAACGATTATGGCGGCCAAGGGCGAGACGACGTTCAAGCAGACGAACGATATGCTGATGCTCCCCGTGGCGCGCGCGTCGTTCTCGGACACGGAGGTTGTACGCAACGTGCTCACGGCCACAAACGCCATTCGGGACCTTCTTGCGGCGGGGCCTTCGGCCAAGAAGGGCTCGATTGGCAAAACGCTGTTGGCTAGCACGAACTCGCCGAGCATCGCCATAATTGTTTAATCGCTGCATTTGTATATATGTTTTGAACCCGTCATGAGAGTACTGTGGTACCGCGCAAACTCTAGCATAGCCGCTCTCTTCGCGCGAGTCTGCTATGCACACTCCATACAACCGTTAGCATTCCTCGCTTCGTCTACGCATCCCTACAGTTTCATGCTAAACGCAATTATCATTATACAGCTAGACACTCCGAACCTATTTACAACAACCGCTAGCGGTTCGAACGGGCGAGCTGGCGCATGGTCCTCGAGGGTAAGGGTAAGGGAATACCGGCCCTAAGCGGTCCACGCGTCTTTTCGGTGTGTGGGGGGAAGAGACCGGCCACGAACAAAGAATAAAGCTTGTGTGCCGCCATGAAAACCGGTCTAAAGATCGCAGTGGCCATCACGGCATGGCTTGCGCTCGGTATCCCGCTGTGGATGTGGACGATGGTGCTGCCGCGCGCCAACCTCGACTTCGCCGCACTCGAGCACTACGAGGCGCTGTCGACGGCACCGATCCTGGCAGCAGCGCGCATTGCCGTGCACGGCGAGGGCCTACCGGACCTTGCGGCTGCCACGCAGCTTGTTTTGAACGCAGAGCTCGAGGCGCGGCGGTCAGAGCTGCGGTTCATCGTGCAGACCGAGTGCACGCCGGACTGCGAGACCTGCATCACAGCCAGCCGGGGCGACACCGACGTGATCGGCCTCGACTCAGGTTCCACAGATATCGAGATCTCGTACAGCGAGCAGACGCTGCTGAGCGGCCTCGTGCCGGAGGTTGTCAAGTACCAGCTGCTTGAGCACGTGTATCTCGGCGAGACCGCGTCCGCGCCCGTGCACGACGAGGTTACGGTTGCCTACTCGCCGCAGTACCATCTGACATTCAGCCTCATTGGTGAGGGCGGCACGCCGCTGAGCTGGGAGATCGGCAGCGCCGTGGACACGTACCTGAGCGCGCTGCTCACGGACCTGCGCCGCGACGTCGCCAACATAACGCTCGACACGCAGCTCGGGTTCTACGCCGAGCCGGGCTGCCATCGTGAGGCCGAGCTCACCCACGCAGACCTCGCCACGTTTGTCAATTTCGCAGAGTGGAGCCTTGCCTCGAGCATGCCGTATCCGACCCTGAACTTCCTTATTTATGTACCGACGTCTCCATTGCACATCGAAAACTCGCCCAGCAACTCGTTTATCGTGCCCCAGTGGGGCGGCGTCGTGATCGTAGAGCCCAAGCAGACCGAGCACAGGTACACGACAAGCGAGCTCGGCCTGCCCTTGCAAACGTTCGCGAAGCAGTTGCTGGCTCTGCTAGGCATGCGCGAGAACCCAAATATACCGCCAGCCAGTCGTGCGCCCTTGGAGGTGCGACTTGCAGCACTGTCACGGTTCGTGAGCCGTCGCGGCGTCCGTGGTGCCGCCGCATCTCTCGGCTCGCTACGCCGCCTCGCAGCAAACATGCCGCACATAGCCATTCCATACAAGGTCGCCGACCGTGCAAAGAATGCTCAGAAGGAAATCGACACTGCATTATACGCTCTTAACCATGGCAACCGCCCGCAGGCTGCCTACAGCTCGGGCAATGCATACGTGAGTGCCGACCGCGCTTTCTTTGACAAACACATGGTGGCTCAGTCTTTCTTCCCTGATGAGCATAAACTTGCTATCTATATGCCTTTGATTGGGCCGCTTTGTGTTGTCATCGGGAGCGGCTGGCTGCGGTTTTACCGTGAATACAAAGCCAAGCGACAAGCTGGTGAGAGGCCAACTGAAAAATAAGAAAGCGTTGTGCCAGACGTGCCACTTAATTGGAGGAGTGAGGGGAAGAGACTACCTTGTCGACAGGGTGCATGGCGTTTACGAGGAGCTCGCATTCCTCGTTCTCGGCGTCCTCCTGTAAACAAAAGATCGACGAATGTCGAATGCATATTATTCGAATTAGACTACATAATTATTACCAATACCTTATACTTGATTGTAATCATTAGCAACATGAACCATGCGCGGCTTCCGAACATCGTCTTTCGGACAAGTGTAGTTCGGGATCAATACTACCGAACATGATCTTCAAAACATATGAGCAATACTGCAGTATATGTCGTACAGTGAATACTTGAACAGAGCACTGCAGCACAAGCTAGCAAGCGCATGTCCTCTAGCTACGCTGATTTGATGCATGACCCTTACCTCATATGCTGTAATAGGAAGTAAGTGCTGCAGCATACGTCATTTCTCTCTTAAGCGTATCACCCCGTGCAGACTTTAAACCACTTCTTACTTTTGCATCAACTATTTCAGCGGGATAGTTGGCTCCACTAGTGATGTAAAGCTGTTGTCTTTGAAAATAGTAGCCCCTTGAAATTGGAACTCCCAGAAGCACATCATAACTTTGCTAAATGCCAGTGGCTCGCTTCTATCTCCTCAAACATTCACGAACTAGATCAAACTTTTTGCATTTTTCTTTAAATGCCTCCGAGAAACATTTCAGATCATAGCGAGGAAATTTCCAAGCAGAAAGCGTTTACCCAAACCAGACACACTTGCACCTTTAACAACGTGCGCAAGGAGCACATACAAAAGAATGTACATATACAGGTAAAAAGTACTAAAACACAACACTCATCTCCACAGAAGACAAATCAGTGCTCGACGCACCATGGCTTGCAGTATATAATCAGTATGCTGTGAATCAGCGCATTTGACATTGAATATTATGCCGACTAGGATAGCCTGCGTAGAACGGCCTATATCACTCGTCTGATTTACAATGAGTAGACAACTGCTTGACCTGTCTGAGAGTTACCTGACGCATAAGAATTACCAACCCTAAACTCTGACGCATGCGGATGATGGAACTTCATGCAAGCCATGGGCAAGCCCATGGACGATAATTGCATTGGCTGACGAAGTTTACGACCTTTGCAAGGGTTCTTTAAAAACCGTGATCCATAATGTCACTAATGCCGGCTACTGCCGTCGTAAACCATCTGGAGTCATACATACTCGGCTAATCTCTTTAATTGCCATCGATCTCGCGTTCTTTCGAGCCGTGTGGGGTCAGGTAAATGCTAGTGCAGGATCTTGCATGCCACAAATTTGCTAAGTATAGAACAGGTTATAAACGGTGAGAATGGGTGGAATTCAAGAAAAAAATTCCATGAAGTTCTCTACGCTATCTACTACTGCTTCGCTTATTGCTGTCGCTATTGCCGACAAGGTCACCCTTACGACGGAGTCATCCAACACGGCAACCAACAACAAAGGCCTCACGAATATCCACGAAGGTGCGGGAGTCAACGGATTCTATCTCACCGACGACGCCTCGACGCAATATGATCTGGACGATGGCAAGCTGTCGCAGAACCTCGAGAGTGTTTCAGCGCCTTACATTGTAGGCACTTATATCCACACACTCGTTGCTACCCTTGGTGCTCCTTTTGAAGTTGCCGCCAGTGTCACAGACAACTACGTCTCGGTTAACGGTTCTACGAGTGTCTTCTACGCATGCAAGCCTGTTCCTTTCGATCCCTATGGATATTCAAAGGAGTCGTATGGCATTGCTGTTTTTGCAGAGGGAGAGTCTGTATCTGATGGTTGCGAGAGCATTAAGATCAAGGTGAGCTCTGGGTCTTCCTCCCCCTCTTCTGATACCCCTGTGACCTCTTCCACTCGTGCTGCCGGCTCAAAGCCCTCTACTCACCCTGCTGTTGGTGCGAATAAAACTGTGACTGAGCAGGTAACTAAGTACACGACTATTGAGTGCTCCACGCCCACTACCTTTGCGTATGGCAAGAGTACCTACACTGTGTCTTCTGCTACGACGCTCACTGTTGAGGACTGTGACTGCACCGCTACTCCGGCTGCACCGGTGCCCTCTGCTACTAAGTCGACCCCTCCATCTGCACCTGTTGTTAACCGCGCTACTAGTGCTCAGGGCAGCGTCGCCTGTCTTATTTTGGCCGCGACTCTACTGCTTGTTTAGGAAGAGCTGATCGAATTGCTTGAGTATTGATCTCGCTCCTTTAATTGATAGCAGTATTCATGATATTTTACTCTCTGTAACGGCACACGGTGACTTTACCAGAGTCCAAGCTTCGATTGCGAAACCAGTTGGTGTACCAACGCAACGCGACACACCCCACTCTACCTAGTTACAACTAGCTATCAACCAGAATGCAACGCGACACACCCCACTCTACCTAGTTCCAACTAGCTATCAACCAGAATGCAAGTTTAATTCCGTATGCACAAATTATAAGGTGGATTTTTCGCATTGAGATAACCAGTAAATTAATAGATCGTTCCTGTCTATTGCCAACGTATGAATTAAATGGGAGGTAGATAACGCTGTTCAGTGTGATGTTGAAAATTTCAGTTGGCTGGCTTTCAAAAGCGAGACATCAGTTTCAATCAACGCAATGGCTGATTGTAGAAATATGAAAATGGAACAAGTGACTTAAATTTCCCGCACGCATTGAAAAAAAAGTTATACATGTGTACAAAAAAGTGTTAATGATCAACTGTTAACTGTGACGAGTGAGCGGCGGTTGTGTGGCGATTGCAGCAAACACGGTGTGAGGCTTGAATGGCACCGTTGGTCTAGACAAGCGCGTTAATCTTCAATGATTCACACGTGTCGGGCACCGTGCTACCCTCTGCGTAAACAGCAATGCCGTATGATTTCTTCGAATATCCATAGGGATCGAAAGGAACAGGCTTGCATGCGTAGAAGACATTTGAGGAGCCATTCACGGTCAGGTATCCGTCTGAAGGCACAGAAAACGTATCACCAGCAATTCCTGCAATAAGGGTGCCATTGAACACACGCAAGGCATAACCCAGTGAGCCAGTACCATCAGGGTAAATGTAATTGGTCGTCTCATTGTAGGTATAGCCCACCAGAGAATCACTGAGGTAAATGCCATTCAGACCAGCACCCTCGTGAAGAGCCTGAAGTCCTTTACTGTTAAGTTCAGGGTTCGATGACTCTGTGGAGAGGATGGCCTCGGACGCACTAGCAGCAGCGAGGAGAGCGAGAGAGAAAGCAGACTTCATAAGAGGTGTTTGTAGTTGTTGCTAAAAGAATAATGCTCCACATCTGAGCCTTTATATATTGTTTCTTTCACATAGTTAGATTACTGACAGACAATGAGGCTTCTTATTTGCGGTCTATATTTGGAAGCAAACTCGCTAGTGGTTCCCCATACCCTTAGGTTTAGACATTGCAACTATGACGTCACGCAACAGGCAGCAGAATGAACCACATCATATGAAGAATCGAGTCCGAAAGCGTAGTATGCTTGAATTGTTAAATATGAAAAGGAAAACATGAGAGGGAAAGTTTTCTCATATGCTTCTTCTATATAGATTCAGTGGTTGTGACTACATTGGAGACCTTCAGTTTAAAGGCTCGTAGGCTCTGTAAAAAGGGTTCGGCACCACGCGCGACATACCGACTGTGCATGCTAGTGGATGATGCTGATGATGAGGAGAAGAAGCCGTTTCATATCGTATAAAAGTTTACGCGACCATTATTCGGCTAGTAATCCAGGAAATACCGGGGAAACACGCATCCATCCGCTAAGTTAAAATTCATGAAAAAGATAAAAGAAAAAAAAAAAAAAACTGAGGCAGTGAACCGAGTAGGATGCATGTGTGTACATCATCGACGCGTCAAAACTGAGACATGCCACACATAGTTAGGTAAACATGCATAATATTTCTAGGTGGCGATGAGTCTCCGATTGGCTGGTCCAGGAGCAATCGGAGGATCTCGGCACGGTCGTGTTCAGGCTTTGATCCAGCTCGACTTGATGCCTCGCTTTTCCAAGACTTTCGTTATTTTAGCCACATGGTTTCCTTGCACAACAATCTGATCGAACCCCTTGACGTTGGTCACTGTGGAGGAGCCTGCGCACGCATGACGCAACTCATCGGCCAACTCCTGCGGGTTTATATGGAATCCCTCGACGCCAGCACAGCCAACCAGTGTGACGACCTTGTTGCCTCCGCGCCTTTCAGTTTTTATAGATATTGACGGAACGCCGCCCTTCGAGAACGGCACATTGTCGGGGGAATCGCCAGGCTTCACAATTTTGTGCAGCGGCGTACTATTTTTGAGAATCATTGCTGGGACATCTTCGCGTTTGACGGTAATGACTGCTTGCTTCTGGCCCAATGCTTGGCGCAGCGGCTCATCTAAGGTGATCAGGCCCTGATCGTCAGCCAATTTGTGGGCAGCAATGTATTTATTAACGAACGCACGAAGTGCTGCTGCTTCGTAGATGTCGGCATGACTCTCCTCCTCGGGCATTATAGCACGCGTGGCCGGCTTCGGCCGATAAACGAGAATGGCGGTCATCTTATCAGCCTTGTTCTTCTTTTGCTTGTTGGCTGCCTTTGGTGCAGCAGGCTCGGGAAGGGCCTCACCCTCCGGCACATTGACACTGGTGATGATCATTTCGCCGCCTTGACGCTCTCGTAGCGTCATTTGGCCAGCCTTCTCGGCATGCTTGAGCAGCTTTCCCATCTTCTTGAACGAGGTGGCCTTGATGGTGAGTCCCGGGTGTTCATAGGGCATGTTTTCGACAAGAAGGGCGGCGAAGCCAGCCATTGTCATGGGATACGTGTGGGGTTGGCGAATGACTTTGGCTACGGCGTACAGGAAGGCCTCGTCCGCCTCGTCTTGAGACAACTCTGCGGCGGCCTCCTCGTCAGCGTCAGCCTGCAGTGCTTCCGCCGGTTCAACGGAGTCCTGTGCGGGGGCTTCAACGTTCTTATCTGCTGCAGGGGCCTCTTCCTGAACCGCGGGCTGCTGCTGCGCATCGCTCACTGTCAACCCCTCGACTAGCGGGACTAGCCGAGCCTGCGGAGTAAGCTTGTCTCCAACCACGTTCACAGTTTGAACACCTTTTCCCTTGTCGTCCTCCTTGACCTGCGAGAGGTCGCACAGAGCAAGGCCCGTGGCCATGACAGCCTTCGAATCGATTTCTCTGATCTGGACGGGGGTGCCCTTCGGCGTGGGCTCGGCGGGCAGGTCGCCGAAAATACCCGGGATCATGAAGTCGGCGCCCTTTTGCAGAAAGCCGATAGTGTTGGGCACGGTGTAGACGACTGGGGTGATGCTGAGCTGCAGGTCTGGCGGCAGGCTGGCAAGCAGCGCGACAGTCGGCACGTACTTGCCGCGGATGACGAGCCACAGCGGCAATTGGTCCTCGCTGTAGACCATGATCTTCTCGCCGCCGTGGGTAATGGCCTTGGCGACCTGGACGGACTTGGGCAGCAGCTTCTGGCGCGCATCGGCGGACTGCTCGCCGAGCCCTGCCTGCTTCTCGATATTTGCGAGCACGTTTTTGCGCTCGGAGTTCTTGATTGCCGCGTACGGCTTGAAGTTAGCGGGCTTTGCGAACATGCTGGGCGGGAGCGGACCAGCGCAGGCAGTTTTCGCAGCGGTTTTGAGCGGTTCTGAGACATGGATCCCCGGGTGGTTTCCTGTGGGTCGAGGGTTGTCACATGTCACGAGGGCTGCCTGGGGTGGTCCCTGGTGCTGGTGCTGGTAGTGGCGGCAGCGGTGCGCAAAGAAGAATAAGAGTTGTACCAGGGCGCACGGAAGAAATTGTACATTTGATAAGTCGCGTTACCATATTTTTGCTATACGTTTCCCCCCCTCCACTGGCCTGCACTGCAATTACGCGTGTGGCCAATTCGTGGCTAGAGATGGCGGTGGGAGGCGTCACCTGACGGATCTATTTACTACCCCAACCCTGGGTCTCTTGCCGGAGCTCTGGATCCGTCGCGGTCCCGAATCCCAAACTAACCCGGCTACTGCTTCTCCTCGACCTGCTCCGCACCGCGCGCCCATGTCGAGCGTTCCCGAGCCGTTTGACCTGTCGAACTTCCAGTCGTCGAACTTTCGCCCGCAGGACAAGAAGCGGGTGGCGTACTTCTACGACAATGACGTCGGGAACTACATGTACAACGTTGGGCATATGATGAAGCCGCACCGCATCCGGATGGCGCACTCGCTGATTATGAACTACGGACTGTACAAGGACCTGGAGATCTACCGCGCGAAGCCCGCAACCAAGCAGGAGATGACGCAGTTCCACGCCGACGAGTACGTGGACTTCTTGAGCCGGGTCACCCCGGACAACATGGACCAGTTTGCGCACGAGCGGCTGAAGTTCAACGTCGGCGAGGACTGTCCTGTGTTCGACGGACTGTTTGAGTTCTGTGGCATCTCGGCCGGCGGGTCAATGGAGGGCGCGGCGCGGCTGAACCGCGAGAAGTGCGACATTGCCGTGAACTGGGCCGGCGGCCTGCACCACGCGAAGAAGAGCGAGGCGTCGGGCTTTTGCTACGTGAACGACATCGCACTCGGCATCCTCGAGCTGCTGCGCTACCACCAGCGCGTGCTCTACATCGACATCGACGTGCACCACGGCGACGGCGTCGAGGAGGCGTTCTACACGACGGACCGCGTCATGACGTGCTCCTTCCACAAGTACGGCGAGTTCTTCCCCGGCACGGGCGAGCTGCGCGACGTCGGTGTCGGCAAGGGTAAGTACCGCGCCGTGAACTTCCCGCTGCGCGACGGTATCAACGACGAGACTTACCACTCCGTATTCCAGCCGGTCATCAAGGCCATCATGGACTACTACCAACCCGGTGCCGTCGTCCTACAGTGCGGTGGCGACTCGCTTAGCGGTGACCGCCTCGGGTGCTTCAACCTGTCCATGTACGGCCACGCAAAGTGCGTCGACTACGTAAAAAGCTTTGGCCTGCCGACGCTGGTCGTGGGCGGCGGCGGCTACACCATCCGCAACGTGAGCCGCACCTGGGCGTTCGAGACAAGCGTGTGTGCCGGCGTTGAGCTCCCGGTCGAGCTGCCCTTCAATGAGTACTACGAGTACTTCGGCCCGGACTACTGCCTCGAGGTCCGCGCGGGCAACATGATCAATGCTAACAGCCCAGAGTACCTCAACAAAATTCTCACCCAGGTCCTCCAGAACCTCGAGCGCACCCAGTTCGCCCCATCTGTCCAGATGCAGCCCGTGCCACGAGACATGGAGGACCCCGGCATCGACGAGGAGTCGAACGAGGCAAAGGAGGCCAAGGGCGGAACTGCCGAGGAGCGCGATGCCCATGTCGCCCCGGTTAATGAGTTCGAGGATAGCAAGGACCTGTCGTGAGCCGCGACACCAAAATAGACTATGTACTATTTGACGTAACGTATGTAGATATGATTCGATTAAGACCTCAGAGGACGCCTGCAATGGGTATTATACCAATTGGCGAACTTCTTGACCGAGGATAATATACCGGGCTGCCATGCACAGAAGTTCCAGACTTGTAAGGTGTATTTTTCTCTGATGAATCAAGAAGACGCAAGATTGCTGATCACGTACATGTACCGCTGAACAGCTTTTCTAGACCAGAGGGACATTTAGAAACGGATGATGAAGCGTGAGGAAAGTGCGATAATAGCGGGAGGAAACTGAGAGGGAAGCCAAGGGCTCATACTTGAAGGATCACGTTCTCGACCCACTGCGTGGCGCCGCATCTTCGTATCGAACTGTGATCCTGGTCTTTGATGAAAATCACAGAGTCGAACGAGTCGATCACACATTTGCACGCAGAGGCGCGCGCGGAGTCGCATGTGGAGTCACAAGTAGAATTGCACTCCGAGTCACGCGAGGAAAGGGCCGCTCACTTCGCTAATATGCGGCTCAAGAAGACTCGCGAGACTCTCAAACTTGCGTCACCTTATCCTCAACTACCCAACGTGCGCTCTGCTCTGCCGTTCTGTGAAAAACGCCGGCGCGAGAGTGATTCCAGTGCTTTGCCTGCTGGTAAACGCACTCGACATGCTGGGAACCGCAGCCCCCTTCAAACTACTGAGGAAAACAATGACGAAACCAGGGCTGAAAATGCACAGGCACCCTCATTGCCTAATAGTCTACAACCATTCGCAGCTGACGAGGAGGCGCGCTTCGTGAAGGCGAAGCTTCACGATAATGCAAGTATAAACAAGATGTTAGTCAAGGCTTCTACGGAAGCCACTGGCGTAGCAATCGATTTACTCAATGGCCTTCGCCTGAACAGGGCAAACGTCAAGCCCACCAAAGGAGTGGACACCAAAGGATGGCATCATCATTTCACTCAGCGCGGCTTTCTGAAAACGAAGATATCACGATTGACGAAGCTCACGAAACCTGGTAAGGTTTCTGATACTTCTCGTAATGATGCTCCCAGTGATCCTCCGCAACCAATGCATGCTAATCTTTTCGTGCCTTATCTTAGCACGCTCTCCTCGGACGATGTGAATAGAGTAAAGCGGGATCAGCGCGCAGCAAGGGGGAAGCGTTGGCTGCCTCGATGATATGCGCAGTATAGTTGAGCTCTCATCGACTGCAAATATATGGATCCCAAGAGGAAATGTATTCTAAACTTAATTCTATTTTTCGGTGAATTGGCCGCTCCATTGGCTTTTTAGCCTTGGTTGCGCCCCTTTATGAGCCAACTAGTATCTCTCCATAATGCAAAACATATTGTGAGGGCGCCGATACACGAAGAATGGCATTGCGCAGTATCTAGTCATTGTGCAGGTAACAGAACACCCGTACTCATACTTAATACAGAGTCGTAATAAATAAACAAAAAAATGAATCCTTCACGGATTTCCAACTATAATACAAGTCTTCAATGAATTCTCCCAGGCCATCGGTACTCAGCATAATCACCACTGCTGATATAAAGAAGCATTATTGAGAATTGGTATACACCCTATTTACTCTGCCACACACCGTCGTTATCTGCTTTTGTATATGTGCGTCGTTAACACGAACTGTTCATGCGCGCTGCTGGAACCCCCTCCCACTTCCCTTGCCCTCGAACAGTCCCTCCTTCTGCGGTGGCTCTAAACAGTTGGAAACCGCTCGACATAAAAAAGCCACGAGAGAAGGTGGTGTACATGTCGGTATGTACGCTTCCTACGCCAGCTTCGCCACGAATTCTGGGATGGTGTCCTCAGGTCAACATTGTTTTATTTGTGTCAGAAACGCATCTCATTTTGTGCCGGCGTAGCGGACAGCAGGTGTGGAGTACGCGTCTGCCTTCACCGAGCTCGGGCGCATCGCCTGTTGCAGTCTCATGGGGTCCAGATGGACAGCTGTTCGCCCTCATTTTCAGCGACGGCGTGTACACTCTGCATCAGGTGTCGAACGGTCGCCAGCCGATGTCATTCCGGCCCGAGCCCACAAAGGTTGTGAGCATCGCGTGGGCCATCAGCGAGGAGCCCCGCTCGAGTTCCTTGGAGATGCATCAACGCGCCCGCGCAGGCCCGGAGAACTTCAGCCGCACGTCCATCGCTGCGATTGGTACCGAGGACGGGAAACTCAAAATCAGTATTTACGGGGCGTTGAGCATTGGCGACATCGAGCTGAACACTGACTGCAAAATGCCTGTCTCGCATGTGCTCGCAGACGAGAGCGCGCGCGAGTATGCTGCGGTACAAAACTTTTGTCTCTACGTCTACCGAATGGCTGACCGAGCCGACCACCAGCCGATCGCAGAGTCCAAGCGGTTGCATGAAGTTATGGCCGAGCTCGGCTACACTGCTGGGAGCCAAATCGAAACGGCGCGGTCCCACCGAGCGGCTCGACAGAGTGCGCGTGCTGTGGAGTTATCTACAAGTTTGGTACAAAGCTGTTCCAAATACGTGGCTGTTCTCGAGGAAGCTCAGAAACACCATCAGGCATTTTTCCAAGCATTCACAGAGTCTAAATCTGTTACCGCTCAGGAATCTATTCTTGCGGCAGGGCTGTACGGAATCTTAGATGCAACGTGCGTGAAGTGGATCCAGTCGCAGCATGAACAGGGGTTTAAGCGCTGGTATAAAGCAGTGTCTCAAAGCTTCGAGACGATGCGGAAGTTGCTTGCTGATGAGATTCTTGTGTGTATTGAGGATCTGCTGATGGTTATTGGAGACCTCCTGGGGTCCGGGTTTGATCAGCTGTCGGAGGCGCACAAGCTTGTGTTCAAGCTCATTGCTGATAACGTCCAGGGGAGTCAGAAGTTCGAGACTGAAGCATGCTTTATCGAGCATCTATTCCGGGGCGAAACTGATCGTCCCATTGCCGTAACCAAGATATCGAAGATATCGCTCAGCTCAGTCATAGAGTCGCTTGTGCAGCCGGGGCCATTACTGGGGACACCCGAGCCTGCTGATGGGGAGCAGCTTGTTGCATTGGTGGTGTCAGTACAGATCAGCTTGGATCGCGCTGTACAGAAAACACGAGACCTACTGAAAGCTCAGATGCGGCTTTGCTACGCTGTAGACGTTGGTGGTACAGTGAGCGAATTGAAAAGAAATTATAGAGGAGGCGGCTATCAAATCATCTTAGAGTCTGGCAATATTGTTTTGGTAGATCGACTCGGGTCTGTCAACGTTGTTGACAACATGCCGCGCCAGGGAGCAGTGTTCACTGGACACAAGGACGACGTCGTGAGCTTTAAGGCCCAAGATAAGTTGCTGGTACTCCCGGATGGCACAACAAAGCTCTTGGAGATTGAGCCTATCGCCATTGCGACTCGGTTCGACGGTGGTAAGGTGCAGGTGTGTGTGCTATCGGAGGACTGCCAGCATTATCAGTTTCTGACCATCTAAATAGAGCGCTTCCACTTTTATTTATATAACTATTTATTTGTTTGAGTCCTTATTTGCTCGCCATCTTTCTCTTCTGGAGACCAATTGCAGCACAGATAACGCACGTCATGCGGCTGGTCGAAATATTATTTTGCCTGCGTTACATTCTCAGCCACAGTATGATAGTGCAACAGCCCAACCCTTCGTTGAATCCTCCAGCTTGGTATGAGGAACTGACGCTCAGAGCAGTATATTCAGTACTTAGGATCCCCCCGATCTCAAGCTCACTTGGTCAGAAGATGGCCACCAGCAACTATTCTGGAATTTGCATAGAATCAGGAACTGATAGCGCAGACTGGGGATACCATACGGCAGGGAGCGCGACCCTTGTTGTAACTGTGTCCAACTTTAGCAGCTTGGCCACGGCGACCACCAGCTCTAATTTAGCTGCCAAGTCTTTCAAGACATCGGGATCCAAGAACGGCTTTGGAAGTGCTCACAATGCCTGTAAGGGCTTGACCCGATTTATCATAGTAGGATTGATGCTGATGCTCTACTAAAATTGGTGAAAATCGGCTGTTAGTGCCGAGAAACGCTGATCACTGGAGTCAGAAAGCCATATGCTCATAGTTATAAAGCAAATGTGGCAGCCAGCAATCCTCTCCACGAACCATAGTTATAGGAACCACGTTGTCTTCTATATCGTGGGCTCATGCGAACCCACTTCTGGTTGTGATGGTATTACAATGCGATGCAGACCTTCGAGCCAGAATAATGTGCATTCGTGTATTCTACATTTATTGCTCTGATCACTTTGGTTACAATTAATGTAATATTAATACTTTCACCAGAGACTAGTCGGAGCGGACTCATTCCCCCCCCTCACACCAGCACTCAACCTCTGAACCCTTGTAGTAGCGATAGAGGTAAGGGGTTTAATGCATGGCTGCATAAGGCGTTTAAGCTTCTTCAAGCCGACTGTAGTGTCCTCGGGGTAGATAACGGGTATATTATGTAGTAGGCTCGTGCACACGCTCGCCGCCACCCTACTTGTGCAGACGAGTGTAATAGATCACTGTCGGGCAGCCGGCCCCCCTCTGACTAAGTGACATGTGTATAACTGAATAATATAATAAATCGAAGAAGTAGGTGCTGTAGAGCTGGGATCGGTCAACAATGGTGCTCCGTATTGCTGCTCCAAAGCAAGGTACGGCATCCGTAATTATTCTTCATGGCCTGGGTGACTCTGGTGCCGGGTGGGAGTTTCTTGCCCGCGAGTTGCACCGGCGGCCGGCTATGAGCCACGTCAACTTTGTGCTGCCGAGCGCACCGCTGCGGCCAATCACGGCCGCGAATGGTCAGGCAATGCCGGCCTGGTTTGATCTCAGCACCATCGGCTCCGTCAACATAGCCGACCGGTCCTCTGGAGATGCTGAAGGAGTGAGCAAAACGTTGGAGTACGTGAAGAAACTGGTGAACGATGAGGTGAATCTGGGCATTCCAACCGAGCGCATTTTGGTAGGTGGGTTTTCACAGGGCGGTGCGATCACCATGGCAGTCGCAGCGACGTTCAAGCAGAAGCTGGCAGGCTTGCTGTCCATGAGCGGATTTGTGCCGGTGCCGGACTATTTGGAAACCATTGCCTCTCCCGCCAACAAAGACACTCAGTTTCTGCTTACCCATGGCACGGTAGACCCGATCGTGCCCTTCGTTAAAGGAAAGAAGAGCTTCGACATCCTGCGCCAGCAGTTCGGCTTGAGTGCAATTGAGTTCGAGGCATTCAACGGCATGCAGCACACGGTGGACCCCGACTGCTTGAAAAAGATCACTGCTTTCATCGAGCGTGTTCTCAATTGATCCATTTTTATTTAATCTCTATTGAATTCTCTATGATTAGCGGCTGCACTTGGTCCACGATTAGTATACTGTGCCGTAACTGGCTAGCCGGTATTTAGCGAGAGAGACTGCAGCACATGAATCGAGATTTGTCAAATGTATCCACTAGCTACTAGTAGCTCTATACATCTGCATGCAGCAAACGGACAGCTAACACACCCTTAGCATTAGATACCGCCCGGGGGTCACGTTATGCCCAAATGTGTACGCATTCAACAGCTATTTAGGGAAACCTTACATCCCGCAAGTAAGACGTTGCGTCTGGGACCTGTAGGTCATTGGCCAAACAAGTCCTACTGTGTCTTTTGAGCTCTTTTATGCGCTGCTTCATAAAACGACCCCGATATACTCGCTTGAGCGCTGCACCCCCTAAGATCGCGTAGCGAATAAGTCTCAACCCTACTCGGCAATTGCCGACCGCATGCATCGGCATTGCCCTGCATCTGCATGGGAATCGAGCTAGGTATATATGGAGCCATTATCACCAGCTGCACAGGCTGAAACCGAAAAATTGCAGCAATATAGAACTGGGAGAGGAGAAACAACAGCACTTACCATGCCGTATCACCATCGCATGACAGCACCCGAGGAAAGCACGGCGTCAGTCATATTTTTACATGGCTTGACCGAATCGTGCTCACAGTGCGATTTCATAGTACACGAGCTGCAGTTGCGACCGTCCTTAAGACACATTGATTTTATTCTTCCCAATGCGCCGATGCGGCCGCACAAAGTTTTTGATGGACGCGAGACTTCCGGCTGGTTCAGCGTGAACGGTATTGGCGTTAAGACGCTGGAGGAATTCACCGACGACGGTCCAGGAATTTCGAGTACGCTAGAAGTCATTGAAAGGTATATCAAAGAGGAGGAGGGCCGAGGCATTCCCCGTAAGCGAATTGCTGTTGGAGGCTTCTCATCAGGCGCAGCCATAACACTGGCTTTGGCCATTGCGTCCAAGTACGAGCTCGCCGGTTTTGTGTCATTGAGTGGGTTTATTCCTGCACCCAATTATTATGAATCGATCACGGAGCCTGTCAACCGGAACACACCGCTGCTGCTTGTCAATGGTACCGCTGACGCCGAGGTGCCGTTTGTGACGGCACAGCAAGGCAACAACCTACTGCGAGAACGTTTTGGGTTCACAAATGTGGAGTTTAGAGCTGTGGATGGAATGAGGCACAGTGTAAGCCCTACATCATTGGAGGAGACTGCAAACTTTCTCGAGCGCGTGCTACCGTGAAATTTTGTTCTGTCCCTATATACATGAGATGACGTGCCCGCCGGCTTTGTGAGGTATGGACGTTTCATGGGCACTCTGCTCAGTAGATTACCTTTATCCGATCTGTTACGCGCGCTGTGGGGCATCCTAGTCCGAAGGAACTGTTCGATTCGAAGCATAGGCAAAATATTGGACTAGAATATCACTTGAATCAACAAAAAAGGCTCGCCAAAGGTAGTATTTTTTTCTCAATAATTTCGCTAAGCGATACTTCTCAAGCTTGCGTTAAAATCCTCTCCTTCGCTTGAAATCGCAGCTTTATCTGAAACTTGTCTACACTCAGAATCAAGTAACATGCGTATCTTCTTGTTGCTTGAGATTCATTAGCACACTCCCAATGAATGCCTCACAAAGCGGGTGAGACATAAATCATGACCCTACAGGTTCTTGCTCTCTGTGATGATGAATCTGGTAGTACATGGCGGAAATGCTGTTTTTCCTGTGCGCCGAAGCGGCCGTTATTTACCACAATGGATAATTCTACGGTCTGATCGGAATCATTTGTTCACATTGGCCTGTTTAGCCTTTTAGACGCCTGATATGTATCACGTAAGAAAACTGTTTTCGTCAAGTCTAATCAGTTAGTAGGATAACTTAAAAGTATGATAACATGAGATACCGATGTATTGCATGCGACAATATAGTTGGCGAAATACGGGTTACTTAAAGATCAATCAAAGAAGTCGCAGTACCCTTCTCTGTCTATATGTAGACACGCTCAACAAGAGACAGCACACCCTCGGCGTCATAAGCGAATGCACGCCCCAATCGTAGATTATGATAACGGTCCCCGCATCCTCGGTGTCACAAGCGAATGCACGCCCTGATCGTAGAAATAGATAACAAACCCCCGCTTCATTCCTCCTACGCCCCAATCGATGAAATTGATAACGACCCCCACTCTTACATGGCAGACGCACTTACTAAGGTGCCGTCTTAATGCGGCGCGGCCGTTTCCGGCCCGGGCGTCTAACCCCACGACGAAGCCAATGTACTATAAAGAGACCTTGAATGTGCGCAAATTAACATTGTATAGCAATTGAAATGGCTGATCGAATCTCTGCTCTCAGAGACGGAACAGCGACTGTTATACTGCTGCATGGGCTGAACGCGTCCGGCAAGCAGTGCGAGCCAATCGTGAGCGACCTGCAAGAACGACCGTCACTACAACACATCAACTTTGTACTGCCGACCGCGCCTCTGCAACCGCACGAGGCATTGAATGGCGTGGAGCAGACGTGCTGGTTCAAGGTTAACGGGACGGGACCGAGAACGGCTACTAACTACACTAGTGATGGTCCAGGCGTCGCACAAACGATGCAAGATATGGAGGAGCTGATCCAGGCCGAGGTCGCACGCGGCGTGCCGCGCAGCCGCATTGTAGTGGGCGGTTTCTCAGCGGGCGCGGCGACGACGGTGGCGCTGGCCATAACATCGGACCATCAGCTCGCCGGGTTCGCGGTAGTTAGCGGATTTGTGCCGGCACCGCAGTACTTGGACACTGCAGCCACGGGCAAAAACCAAAATACGCCGCTCGTGATTGTGCAGGGCACGGAAGATAAGCTTGTGACATACAAAACAGCTGAGGAGACGCTCGCGCTGCTGCGCACGCGGTTCGGGTTTACCGACACGCAACTCAAGGTTATTGAAGGCATGGAGCACGAGGTGGGCCCGGCTGCGCGGCACGAGCTTGGCGACTTTCTCGAGCGCGTTCTGCCTGCAAACCACTAGGCATAATTAAGTAGTTAGATACGACCACTAAGTACAATTAAGTATTTAAAAATAAGTATAGTTTGGTAGTTAATTATAGTTTTCATTGCACTGATGCCGTCCACGCGTGACACACTGCGCGACGAGGGCAGCAAACCGGTTGGAAGCCACCTGGCGCTTGTAATAGTTTGTCTTCGTCCTCCCTTACAAATTAACGCTGTGCTCTTTAAACATAATAGAACGCTACGAGAGCTCGCCGGATTTAGTCGGGATCCTTGGTTGCCTTTACCCAGTGCTCGCGGACAACCTTTCCCTGAATAAATGCAGAAAGAAGACACTTCAGGCATTCCTCGCCGAGTAACTGGTTCGCTTGTCCGTCTGAATCCGGTGTTCAGCCATCGATAGTACCATAAGAGAACCCTGGCGTTTGCGCGCGTGCATAGAGCACTTAGCGGCAGCTTTTAAACTAGTGTAATTTGATCCATAAATGTCATACATTTTTGGCAGCACAAAAAAAAATGGTCACTCACAAAGTGGTCAAAAGTGACCGAATCCGGTCAAGTGGTCAAAAGTGGTCAAAAGTGGCCGAATCCGGTCAAGTGGCCAAAAGTGGTCGTAAATTACTATAAGTGGTCAAAAGTGGTCAGACATAGCCATAAATGGCCGCGAGTGGTCACAAGCTTCCATAAGTAGTCAATAGTGGTCCAAAGTGGTCCAAAGTGGTCAAAGGTGGTCATATGTTGCCGTAAACGGTCGCAAGTGGCCACAAGTGGTCGCAAGCTTCCATAAGCAGTCAAGAGTGGTCCAAAGTGGTCACAAGCTGCCATAAGGGGTCATTAGTGGTCATTTGTGGTAAATTGTGGTCTAGAGTGGCAATTTGTGGTAAATTGTGGTCCAGAGTGGCCAATAGTGGTCAAGGGTGGTCAAGGGTGGCCAAAAGTGGTCAAGGGTGGTCCTATGTAACCGTAAATGGTCGCGAGTGACCACCAGCAGTTACAAGCTGCCATATGAGGATAGGAGTGGGCAAGAGTGGTTATAAATCGCCGTAAACAGACATAAGTGGTATTGGTGTTAGCGGCGACTCTATGCTTCAATGTAATTAGTATAGTAGTACGACCCTTAAACTGGCGCGACCCAGTATAGAGGTAGTCATAAGTACTATAGGTTTGTCGGCATAAGTTAGTGGCTGTGTGGTCTACCTGGACCATACTGCATTGCTTTTCGGCAACCTTTGGTCGGCTTGGGCTCTAGTGGTACATAACTTCAAGCACTTACGTTACATACGAACAGTAGAGGCAGTGTTTTTTACAGAATTATGGATGCAAATAGCTCCCGCACGTAGTACGAGCAGCCGTGTAGTCTGCAATTAATTTAAACATGTCCATAATTAGCAGAGCAACTTGTTATGGCAACCGCAGCGATAACTACAGCACAGACTCAAATTTTCAGAGCTTGACACGGTATTATAGATGCTAGTGCTATGTAGTTGAATGTTTGTACAGTTTCAGTGCGAGTTGGGTAAACAAACATTGTTAGTTAGACTCTAAGATCTTAGGTATGGTCAACACGTATTTTCATTTTGCTTTTTGAGAGTATCCATTCGGCCAGTCTTCGCACTGACTATATCCTCTTTCTCAACTCGCTTGTCCCTTCTTTTCTTGCATACTAGCTATAACGGATCAGACAGGACCACCAGCTTGGGGCCGCATCAACCCTCGCCCGAATTACATCCCGAAACCTCCTCCCTGAACGCTGCTGGCCTCTACTATGCACACGCCTACAGGTGCTGCCGAGTCCAAATGCGACAATGAGGAATCAAGACATTCTTAGTTTTCTTTTTTCCGTATATTCACAGCAACTAGGCCAAGAATTGTAGGATTACTGGCAAATAGACTCGGTAAAGATCGTACATTAATGTGATCTTAGCTAGAAAGCCTTGTGTGGTGACCAAGAATGCAAGCTGTTTATTGGTTTAATCCTGCCCTGCCGGTTATACGCCTATGAGACTTGCGCCACGGTGCTTTTCAACTTCAGAGTGTATTTGGGTATCGACAGCACTTGAGTTGATATGGAACAATATTGTGTTTCATGTTGGACTTGCAGTGAGAGTCGACACGGCACACAGGTAAGAAATTGCGATTGATTGTCAAATAGGCATAGCCCGATGTACGAAGTCACAGTTGGTTGAGACGAACAAAGTCTTTCTCCAAGACTGGAGGTGCCACTCTCAGATGTGCTGATGTGAAAGTAAAAAAAAAAAAATTAAAATAAGTGATAGCCTCTCTATGCCGGAATGTGTATTCTGTCCGGGACCCGTAACAACATGAGATCAGAGGTACTATTGACATTACGAAAAACTCAGTCTGCACAGTACATAGCTCTTAGGCCTATTCTAGCTAATGAGAATAAGAGTAGAATGGGGGCTTAATTTAAAGCAGCGTCAGACTGTGGTCATCAATTCTTTGAAGCTATTTCCCTGTTGTTCACCCGTGATTATCTTATCGCAATATGATGATGGGTCATGAGCTTTTATGAAATCTCATGCCGTGAATTCGCAATATCACACGCACAGATTAGCGTTCTTGGTAGCATCCCTGATCAGATACGTATTAAAAACCTCTCTTATTTGGCAACCTTGTCTGCGGTAAATTCTGTGGCTTTTTGTTTGCCACGAGTTTGGTAGTACAGTAACTCTGCTTTAAGCATACGCCAAAGCCGTTTCTACGACAAGGCCGTCTTAAGGACTGACGAGATGAACTACTCATTCACATTGGGCACCTTACTGTGGAAATCAATAGCGAGGAAGTGTCAGCGATGACGCTGGTGCCGTGTCACCTGGTCGATTCTTAAGATTGCGTTATGTTAGGCTCATGGAGACATCGTGCCTTAAAAAGTGTTACATGTAATTAGGAATAGAATGCACTAATGTGATAATTAATTGGGTGCTGTAGGAGTTAGATCGGGAGCTAACCATAACTTACGTGCTCATTCTGAAGCAACTGACAGAACAAACCAAGCGTCACAGGCAAACGCACCCCTCGCTCGTCAAGAATGATAGCGTCCCTGCGTGGGGGGGGGGGGGGGGGGGGGGGGGGGGGGGGGGGGGGGGGGGGGGGGGGGGG